>JAKWJD010001757.1:4165504-4346427 GCA_027705065.1 Solanum peruvianum | reverse complement strand
CACGAAAAGTTTAGGCAATTTTGACGTCGGAATCCGGATCACCCAAAAAATGGTGTGCTATAGCACACGAAAATCGTCGAGATGAGGCGTATGCTTGTTCCGGGGCTCGGTTGACCCTCCAAATGGGTCGGACAGGCCGTGATGGCCAACCGTATGCATAGACAAGGTCTTGACGGACGTCCACAAAAAATTTAGCATTTTTGACGTCAGAATCCGGATCACCCAAAAAATGGTGTGCTATGGCACACGAAAATCGTCGAAATGAGGCGTATGCTCGCTTCGGGGCTCGTTTGACCCTCCAAATGGGTCGGACAAGCTGTGATGGCCAACCGTATGCATAGACAAGGTCTTGAAGGACTTCCACGAAAAAATTTAGCATTTTTGACGTCGGAATCAAGATCACCCAAAAAATGGTGTGCTATAGCACACGAAAATCGTCGAAATGAGGGGTATGCTCACTTTGGGGCTCGTTTGACCTTCCAAATGGGTCGGACAAGCCGTGATGGCCAACCGTATGCATAGACAAGGTCTTGACGGAGTCCACGAAAAAATTTAGCATTTTTGACGTCAGAATCCGGATCACCCAAAAAATGGTGTGCTATGGCACACGAAAATCGTCGAAATGAGGCGTATGCTCGCTTCGGGGCTCGTTTGACCCTCCAATGGGTCGGACAAGCTGTGATGGCCAACCGTATGCATAGACAAGGTCTTGACGGACGTCCACGAAAAAAATTAGCATTTTTGACGTCGGAATCAAGATCACCCAAAAAATGGTGTGCTATAGCACACGAAAAATCGTCGAAATGGCGTATGCTCGCTTCGGGGCTCGTTTGACCCTCCAAATGGGTCGGAAAAGCCGTGATGGACAACCGTATGCATAGACAAGGTTAACGGATGTCACGAAAAAAATTTGGCATTTTTGACGTCGGAATCCGGATCACCCAAAAAATGGTGTGCTATAGCACACGAAAAATCACGAAATGAGGCGTATGCTCGCTTCGGGGCTCGTTTGACCTCCAAATGGGTCGGACAAGCCGTGATGGCCAACCGTATGCATAGAAAAGGTCTTGACGGACGTCCACGAAAAAAATTTGGCATTTTTGACGTCGGAATCCGGATCACCCAAAAAATGGTTTGCTATAGCACACGAAAATCGTCGAAATGAGGCGTATGCTTGCTCCGGGGCTCGGTTGACCCTCCAAATGGGTCGGACAAGCCGTGATGGCCAACCGTATGCATAGACAAGGTCTTAACGGACGTCCACGAAAAAAATTGGCATTTTTGACGTCGGAATCCGGATCACCCAAAAAATGGTGTGCTATAGCACACGAAAATCATCGAAATGAGGCGTATGCTCGCTTCATGGCTCGTTTGACCCTCCAAATGGGTCGGACAAGCCGTGATGGCCAACCGTATGCATAGACAAGGTCTTGACGGATGTCCACGAAAAAATTTGGCATTTTTGACGTCGGAATCCGGATCACCCAAAAAATGGTGTGCTATAGCATAGGAAAATCGTCGAAATGAGGCGTAGGCTCGCTTCGGGGCTCGTTTGACCCTTAAAATGGGTCAGAAAAGCCGTGATGGCCAACCGTATTCATAGACAAGGTCTTGACGGACGTCCACGAAAAGTTTAGGCAATTTTGACGTCGGAATCCGGATCACCCAAAAAATGGTGTGCTATAGCACACGAAAATCGTCGAGATGAGGCGTATGCTTGTTCCGGGGCTCGGTTGACCCTCCAAATGGGTCTGACAGGCCGTGATGGCCAACCGTATGCATAGACAAGGGTTGACGGATGTCCACAAAAAAAAAATTGGCATTTTGACGTCGGAATTGGATCACCCAAAAAATGGTGTGCTATAGCACAAGAAAATCGTCGAAATGAGGCGTATGCTCGCTTCGGGGCTCGTTTGACCCTCCAAATGGGTCGGACAAGCGTGATGGCCAACGTATGCATAGACAAGGTCTTGACGGACGTCCACGAAAAAAATTTGGCATTTTTGATGTCGGAATCCGGATCACCCAAAAAATGGTGTGCTATAGCACACGAAAATCGTCGAAATGAGGCGTATGCTCGCTTTGGGGCTCGTTTGACCCTCCAAAGGTCGGACAAGCCGTGATGGCCCAACCTTATGCATAGATAAGGTCTGACGGACGTCCACGAAAAATTTGGCATTTTTGACGTCGGAATCCGGATCACCCAAAAAATGGTGTGCTATAGCACAGGAAAATCGTCGAAATAAGGCGTAGGCTCGCTTCGGGGCTCGTTTGACCCTCCAAATGGGTCGTCAAAATGGTGATGGCCAACCGTATGCATAGACAAGGTCTTGACGGACGTCCACGAAAAATTTTGGCAATTTTGACGTCGGAATCTGGATCACCCAAAAAATGGTGTGCTATAGCACATGAAAATCGTCAAGATGAGGCGTATGCTTGCTCCGGGGCTCGGTTGACCCTCCAAATGGGTCGGACAGGCAGTTATGGCCAACCGTATGCATAGACAAGGTCTTGACGGACGTCCACAAAAAAATTTGGCATTTTTGACGTCGGAATTCGGATCACCCAAAAAATGGTGTGCTATAGCACACGAAAATCGTCGAAATGAGGCGTATGCTCGCTTCAGGGATCGTTTGACCTTCCAAATGGGTCGGACAAGCCGTGATGGCCAACCGTATGCATAGACAAGGTCTTGACGGACGTCCACGAAAAAATTTGGCATTTTTGACGTCGGAATCCGGATCACCCAAAAAATGGTGTGCTATAGCACACGAAAATTGTCGAAATGAGGGGTATGCTCGCTTCGGGGATCGTTTGACCTTCCAAATGGGTCGGACAAGCCGTGATGGCCAACCGTATGCATAGACAAGGTCTTGACGGACGTCCACGAAAAAATTTGGCATTTTTGACGTCGGAATCCGGATCACCCAAAAAATGGTGTGCTATAGCACACGAAAATCGTCGAAATGAGGGGTATGCTCGCTTCGGGGCTCGTTTGACCTTCAAAATTGGTCTTCAATCCGTGATGGCCAACCGTATGCATAGACAAGGTCTTGACGGACGTCCACGAAAAAATTTGGCATTTTTGACGTCGGAATCCGGATCACCCAAAAATGGTGTGCTATAGCACACGAAAATCGTCAAAATGAGGGGTATACTCGCTTCGGGGCTCGTTTGACCTTCCAAATGGGTCGGACAAGCCATGATGTCAAACCGTATGCATAGACAGGTCTTGACGGACGTCCACGAAAAATTTGGCATTTTTGACGTCGAAATCCGGCACCCAAAAAATGGTGTGCTATAGCACACGAAAATCGTCGAAATGAGGGGTATGCTCGCTCGGGGCTCGTTTTACCTTCCAAATGGGTCGGACAAGCCGTGATGGACAACCGTATGCATAGACAAGGTCTTGACGGATGTCCACGAAAAAATTTGGCATTTTTGACGTCGAAATCCGGATCACCCAAAAAATGATGTGCTATAGCACACGAAAATCGTCGAAATGAAGGGCATGCTCACTTCGGGGCTCGTTTGACCTTCCAAATGGGTTAATTCATGGTTACTGCATACGATATATGTTATTTAGTTGGATTGATTTAAAAGTTGGACAAACGTATTTTTTAGTTATTTTTTTATTTTTGAAAGTATTTGAAAAATATAAAGAATAACTTAACATACATTGAGAAGTGTTAAACAAGGTTAAGAATGACTTAAAATAAATTTTATAATAACTTAAAATAAGTCAAAAATCAAAAGTAAATCTCAACCTATTTTTTTATTTTTGACTTAAAAGTCATATTTTTGACTTAAAAACTATTTTTTTCAAGCCTCCAAGCGGGCCCTTACATTCTTGGTTATATTTTTAGATATATGAGTTAATTCAGGATTATTATATATGTCGTGTGAGTACAAGCTACATAACACTAATTTCTCCACCTAAGCGCTGTCAATTATGATTTACTATAAGTAACTGAACATTTAATAGTGATGATAGTCACATCAAAATTCCAGAATATTATCATTAAAGATTTTTACTGGTTTTTTTTAGCATTAGATTATAAGAAATGATTTATTATTTTTTTTCCTGAGATTTTTTAGCGATCCACTTTTCTTGTATTAATTCATAGTTGCCAATATTTAAGTAGAGGTTATGTCACTAATAAATTGATTCTAGAATAACATCAAAGCTCAAAATATAACAGAGCTATTTCATATAACTCAATAACATTTTTTAAATCCTTTTTCGTATAAATATAACAAAATTAAATATATTTTGATATGCAATTTCATATACATAAAAATATCCCATTTGTTACAACACAACTAATGCATTAGTTGTTACAGTTATTAGTTGGAGAATTTATTATGCTAGCAATTTTCATTTTTCCTAGATGTGTATTTAGTTGGGACCAAGTTAAATGTGTATTATTTATTCAAATTTTTTTTATGCTTAAGTGGATAGTGTGTTTGATACGAAAAATAATATATATATATATAATATATATATATATATATATATATATATTATATATTATATATATATATATATATATATATATATCATAAAAGTTAATGAATATAGTTGTCACGTATATATATATATATGAAAAAAAGTTAATGACTATAGTTTTTACGATTGCACTCAAGCATTGATTTAATCAACTTCGAGGATTGTTTTGGTAATTATAGTTGATGAATATAAAGTTCAAATTAGAAATACAAACATGCATATGATGGTTTAAATATGAAAAAACTCATAAATAAATGATATTTTATGTTTGTTTTGATCACTATCTCTTTTGATAAGAGAAAATTATTCCAATAACAAACATCCTTCACTTTCAATCCTAAAATTGTAAAATTCAATAAAAAAATTATTATACCTGAATTTATAAAATTTTAAATCTCGAATTTCGTCTCCTATTGATTCCCTTCTATTGAAGTAACTTACACCATACATTTGGTTGAGTATTTACAATTGTAGCCTACCCCACCCCCACCCCCACCTACATGCTAAACTTTATGATAAGTTCCTTTCAATTTTAGATATATTTTCCCCAAGATGGAAAAATTTTTAATGTATAACAACCACTCTTCCATATGTCTTCTTCTTGCCTTAAAAATCTTTTTAATGTGCAATAAATAGCTTATGACCAAAATATATATATATATATATATATATATACTATATATATATATATATATATATATATATACATATATATATAACAATTTGTATAAGTAATTTTATTAGAAATATTTAAAAGTATTTGTGTATAGCGGTTATTTTAGTCCTGTTATCAATTTTACAAAAATAGTTTTGTTAATATTAAGCAACAATTTATACTTGGCCTAAGTTCTAAAACTTAATTTTTGCGAAAATAATAATAATTTTATCTTCCAAAAGGTAACTTATAATATTACTATTAAGAACAATTTAAATTGATTACAGCCTACAATTTATCTTTCTTAATTAGTTAAACTCTTTTTTTATTTTTTCATTTTGAACAATTTAATCTTTTTAAAGGTTACAAACTTTAGATATGATTTTCTTATAATGTCTTTTTTAAAACTAAAAGTATTGCATTTTATTCATCTTCCAACAAAATGATTGACATTTGTGGCATGTTAAATTTTTTACTTCCTTTTCTTATTTATATGTAATTATCTTAGATTTTATGTTTCTTAAGAAATTAAGAAGTATTAATATATACTATAAAGAATTTAATAACAACATTAATTGTTCTCTAATTCACATGCTTTTTGTTGTTCTTCCTTTAATTCATCAGATATTTGAAACATAACAACCACCCCTAGTCAAACTTAGACACTTGAATTGTCCTTTTTTTTAATTTATCAAAATCAATAATAATTAGAGATAATTATAAAAGATAAAATTTAAAGTAATTAGGGACAAAAACAATATTATTTATGAAAATTTCCACTATTTCAAAGTGGATTTTTATTTTTATTTAATGGTAATGGGGCGACACAGATTTTAGCTTAACCCACTTCGCTCTGCCGCGCCCCACATAAACAGTTTTTGTCATTTTCAACCCACTTGCAAATACATATATCTTCATCTTATACACTTATAATTATACAATATAAATATTCTCTTGCCCAATTATTTTTATATATGTATAGTGAATTATACAATTGGTTTCTTTGTATATGTATAGCAAATTAACATATTTATGTTTGTTATGAAACGCAATTATGCAAACTTTGTTATAACATACAAATATGAATTTTGTGTTTGTTATATGTGAAAGTTGCTCAAAAAATTATGTAATACAACGCAAACAAAAAGTGTTTTTGTAAAAGATAAAAGTTTGGTCTAAAATTTCAATTTTCAAAATATTCCAAATAATGAGATTTGACCCAAATACTAGAAAAAAATTAGTTTTAAAAAATTTCAAATATTTGCTAAAAATATTACTAAATAATGACAAATTATTTGGACAAACACTATTTGTCAATTTTTTTCCAAATATCATTTGGGAAATCCATGACACCTGAGCAATTAAAAGTGCTTATTCGAATATAATTGTTAATTTATACGATAAAAAAGAATTAATCATTTTGGAATTAGGAGGCACATTAATAGAAAAAGAATAAAAATATATTTATCAAATTACATTTCTAATTATTTTTTTCCTTAAATTTGAGTTTGACTTTTATCTGCCCTTTCTTAATCCCTGTACGAAAAAAGCTTCTTTTTTTAAAAAAAAAAAAAAGATCTTCTCTGATTATGTGTGCTAATAGTTTGATTATCCCCCCTGCTTTTTTTTACTAAGAATAAAATATTAATATGTGATATTTCTTTAAAAATATAAATTTATACATATTAATTAAAAGATAATTTATTAATATTAATGTTAGGATTTTTTTCTAATCTACTTTTAAAAGTAGAAATAGTAATTATTTGAAATTCATTTAAAAGAAGGATAGTTCTGGAAGTGTATTTTTTAAACTTTAAAAATCTCATTTATTCGATTCATAAAAGTTATCGATAATTCATTTATATTGAACTAAAAGGCGTAAGTATAATTATTTTTTTTAGAAAATATAATGAAGACAAATGATAAGATTTTTTTCGAGTCAAGAATAAAGTTATTTCAATATTATAATTTTGTACTTTTAATTCTGAAACTATTTTTATTTATTTCTCACATGAGATAAAATAATATTAATTTTCTTATATATATTATTTTGAAATTATATGTATTTTCAATGAATTAAATGAAAGTAAAATATAATCATAAAATATTCCGAACCATCCCTTAATTGGGTTCAGTTTAGTAAGTCATTAATGAGAATTATTAAATGAACTAACTTCCTGATTTTAATATATGTCACCCCTCGTTCAAAGTTAAATTATTTTTTTCTTTTCAAATTTTTATTTTTATTTTTAATTTATGTATTTTTAATCGTTATCGGTTTAACCGCTAAGATATTGACTATTGGTTATTGATTTATCTGTTTTTGATCATTATCGATTCAACCGTTAAGATATTGACTATTCGTTATTGATTTATCGGTATTTGATCATTACCGATTTAACCGTTAAGATTTGACACAAAAAAAAAATATTGAAAATCACTTAGAAACAAACCGACAAACCAAATGAACCATGCACATGAGTTCACAAGTTACATCTTGCTATAAGACAAACATTTTTACATTGTATAATAACCAAGTGTTTGAGACCACGAGAAATAAAAATGTAGGAAATCAAACTCTAAGCCAAGGATTTTATATATAAAATGGTGTAAATATAATTATTTAATTTACTATTGGGTTATCGGTTAACCCATTAAAAAAACATCAAACCGTTAATAATCGATAACTCGATAAGAAAAAAATCAAAACAGTTATCAAAACCACTAAATCAGTTCAATAACTTTTTTCGGTTCGATTTTGAACAACCCTAGATGAAATAGAATTATATGATAGCAATGTTTTAAAAAGCGGAAGCGTGAGGCGGGACATTTTATATAGTATAGGGTGAGCCGTAAGCCCCGAGACACGGAGCGTAAGTCCCATGGATCTGCGGGGCGTATTCTCATGTATATTCAATTTTATAATTTTATTACGATTAAAATAAACAAAACTAAACCTTTCAATGATTTATGATTTTTATTTGAGAGAAGTATTAATAATCAAAAATGGAAAAAAAATATTATAATTACTACTTAAGAAATATCATTACACTAATAGTAAAATATAATTTAAATTAAAAATGCCTCTGTGTACGTTTTTATGTCAAAGGACTTACATTTTTGTGCTTGAGACTTACACCTCAAATTTTTGGACTTACACCTTATGGATATACGTCTTTCATTTATGCGCGGGAGCATTTTCGATTTTTGTTTGCCGAAGTACACATTGGAGCTTCGACTAAATACGCACGGTTGAATTCATTTGAGGGTGATGCTTCCAACATAATTTTCTCCATAACCATGACTCGAACTTGAGACCTTGGTGATAAGGTTTAGTTAATTTAAGAGAAGTAATAATCTATCTAATTAATTTTGGAAAAATTTAAAGAAGAAAAAAATATTAAATATATCAAGTTGCTCTATATGAGTTAGAGTTTCGTTCTAAGTCACAATTTAATAAAAGAAAATTTCATGTTAATAACTTAATTTTTATTTATTTAAGCATTTTTTTTAACTTGTAATATTATCATAAAATAATGTGATGATCATTAGTCTAGTTCTCTTGTTCTTTTATATTTATATTAATTATAAATATAAATAAAATGAAATATAAGGTAGTGTCTTGATAGCTAATTCTCCCCTCAAAAACCCAATCCCCAAGGTGAACTTGAACGGCCTTAACCATTAGATTATATATACTTTTTTACTTTATCAAGGATATTTAATAATTAGTTTATATTCAAAATAATCGATATTTATTATATATATATTTGTTCATAAAAAAATTAGATAAAGGATATTTATTTGATCATTCTTAACTATGTGTAACTCCGTCCCTAAATAATATGATATGATGTATTATATTTTTTAATAAATAGGTAAATATTGCGATATGTTCTGTCTTTCCTTAAAAATGTTAATATTCACATAATTGTTGTTACAACTCTGTAATTAATTACTATTTTTACTAATTCGTTTTATCTCAATTGATTTCTTTTCCAATTTCATCTCATCATTGAATACAAATTTTATAAATTTAATTATTTATAAGAATAACAGCCTAACTTAAATTGGAGGGTGCCCCACCCCAATCCCATAGCCATATGGTGGTCAAGAGTGTTTAATTTGACACCTTTTGATATATATAAAAAAAATCTTACGTATTAGTAGAATAATACATAATATGATTAAATAATATATTTTAGACACTCCTAACACAATAAGTAATTGTAACCGAATGACTTCACCTTAGTAGAATGAGGTAGTGCTCGTGTGTTCGAATTTCACTACTTCCCTCTGTTACCTTTTATATGTTACCCTTTTACTTTACACTTATATTAAAAAATGATGTAACTTTACCCTTCTAGCCTTATTTTATTTTTTTGAAACTCAAATTTTTAATCAATAAATATGAATTAATTTATTTTGAGCAATCAATTTTTGCCGATGAACATGAATCATTTATCTAATTTTTCTAAGTTGACCAAATATGTATTTTCAAAGCTAATAACTTAAACAGTAAAAAAAGCACAATATGTTAATTTATGCATTAATTTTAGAGAAATTGTATATAACGGCAAACTAATAAATCAAATTAATTGTTATAACCACCCTTTGATTTAATTGTGTCCGTAGCAAACTGTTTGTCAATCACCTCTCTCCCTCAAACTCTGGCTCGCCACTCTCCTCTCTCGCTCCATCTCTTGCTCGCTTCCTCTCACTTTTATACAAACACAAGTGTATAAAATCTATTTCTATTTGTATAAAGTTGAGGAAATTGTATAAAACATATATTTTTATTCCTCTCTCCCAGATCTCGCTCACAACTCTCCCTAATCTCTCTCGCCACCCTCGGCTCTCTCGCTTATATAAATAGAAGCGAAATGTATAAATTGTGTTTCTGTTTGTATAAACTGAGAGAAAATTGTATATACACATGCAAATACACATATTTTCGTCCTATACACTTATAATTATACAATAAAAATACTCCTTTGCCCAGTTTCTTTTTCCTTTCTCTCTTTCTCGTTTTATACAAATTCAAATTGTATATAATATCTCTTTTTTTGTTTTATACAATTTGATTCAATTGTATATTCCCTGCCCAAGCCTCTTTTGCCTTTCTCTCTTTCTCATTTTATACAAATTCAAATTATATATAATCGTTCTATACACTTATAATTATACTATTCGTTTTATACAATTCTCGGCCCAAGTCTCTTTCTCTTTCTCATTTTATACACTTCATTTCATACAATTCGATTCAATTGTATATGTATAGTGAATTATAAATTTATATGTTTGCTATGGAATGCAATTATGCAAACTTTGCTATAACATACAAATATAAATTTTATATTTGCTACATGTGAGAGTTGCCCTTAATTTTATGAAATGACAGATATTATGAATCAATTATTTATAAAATGAGACAAAATGGAGGGAATTTTTTGATTTTTTTTAAAAAGAACTTTTATCATACTATTTTTAGATAACCTTTATGAAATTGTAAATTAATTGCTTCCACCAACTTAGGGTTTTGGAGCAACAAGTAGTTGTAGCATTAATTTCTATAATAAATAAATAAGCCAGCTAGGTGACATAGATTTAGCATGCATGCCCATCTCTGCATTGATTAGGATAGTAAATTGTACTTGAGTAGGTTCCTTTTGTTGAGAAATAGTTATTTCAAAAATTTGATAACGATATTATAATATAAAATAACATATTTAGCGTAATTTTTATAAAATAAAGTTCAAATAGAATAAAATATACATAAATTTTATATTACCATTTCAGAATAGTAATATTATATAACATTAACTAATAATCGAATTGTGAATAGATTTTTTTGGGTTGGGTTGGGGGGGGGGGGGGAGGAGGAGGGGGGGAGTTAGTTAAGGGTATATATGTCATTTGGATTGTCCCATATAAAGTATGATATATAATCAATCCCGAAATAATTTTTTATATATATAAATAAAAGATAAAAATATTTTCACTAAGTTTTTTTGAGATATTAATCCCCTAATTTATTTATTTCTTCTTAATTATGTTATCTAAATTTTACTCTTGCTATTACCAAAAGTCTACCCTTGATTTAAATGAAATTTCAAACTACCTAAGATGGAATCATGATATAAAATTGCAGTTTTTGTTCATAAATATAAATTTTTCATAAGTTGTACATTACAATAAAAAATTATCTTATTTTTTAAATATAATTTTATTAAATAAGCAAAAAAATCACAACAAAAGTATAATTTACTATCACAAAACTAAACTTTTTTAAAAAAAAACATTATTGATCAAATTACTCTTTAATAAACTGATAGTAACACATAACCCTTAATTTGATTTTAGTTGATAACTATGTCCGTTAACTTTGTCAATACTTTAATTATTTAAAATTAAAATAAATAAACACTCTAATTCTATCTAACAAATTCCGTGAAATACACCTAATTACGTGTGCTAGAGGAAAAAAAATTGGAGAAAAAATGCCTACTGGTGATGACAATGGGCCGTACAGGGTGACGGTCGGATGGGTTTAAGGCTATGCAGGTCTGGGCAAGGTGGGTATAAGACTATGTGGGGCAGATTGTGGGTATATGTGATTTTTATATGTTTAATTGGAACAAAAGTTTTGAATTTTTTTTTCAAATCAACTCATTTTCCTCAAAATTAAGGAAAATGACTTCCCTTCAAAAATTAAGGAAAACATTTTCCAAAACTCTCATCCAATTTTAAATTACATTTTTTAGGGAAAAACAACAATTTTTTTTAAAAAAAAATTCAATTTAATTTTTTAACCCAATCCTGACCCCCACTCACCCACGCCCACCGGCCAGCCCCCCCCCCTCCCCCCAAAAAAATAATTTGCTTTTTAAAAAATATTTTTAACTTCAAATTTTTATTCTAAACTCCTACCCCCCCAGCCCCCCAAAAAATTAATTTTATTTTTTTAAAATAATATAAAGGCAAATTTTTATTTTTTCACTCCTCTCCCTTCCCCCACCCCACCACCACTCCAAATAAAAATTATTTTTAAAAAATATTTTCAATTTCATAAATTATTTTCTACTCTAGTAAAAATAAAAGATGTCTCTCAAAAACATTTTTCATTCATAAATCAAACACTAAAAATCATTTTTCGGAAAATATTCTCTACTCACCAACTAAACATGAGAAAATAAGTCCAAAATCTACTTGTTTTCGAGGAAAATATTTTCTAGAAAAACATTTTCCATGTAAAACATTTTCCTTCATACCAAATACACCCTATATCTAAATGTGTCTTTTTATTTGACCTCAATTAATATCTATGCTCTTCAATTTTGATTTCTATATGTAGACATTTTAATTTGTTACAAAATTGAGCAAATATACATATGCATTCTATGTGGCGTGCCACATTCCAATTTATGTTGTACGTGGAATTTACGTAGGAGCGTTTGTATATCTTGCATATGACCTGCGATATTTGAGTGTTTATTTATTCAATTCTTGAATAATTAAAGATTCTGTTTGTGCACTGACAAAGTTAAATGTCATAGTTGGTAACTGAAATCAAGTTAAAGATTATATTTACGTATTATTAATTTTACGGAAAATGGCCTAAAATATCCTCGAAGTATAGAAAATGATACAAAATTACCCTTCATCCATGGCTTCAAAATGCCCTTTTCATCCACCTATTGGCTCCAAAATACCCTTGTCATCCACCTTTAGGTTCAAAATTGACTACTTTTTTAATTGTTTTAAAATTAAATTCTTTAAATATTTTTTAAAATACTTGACGTTCAACTGTTGATTATAATTTTAATTTATTAATATAATTTATAAACCAACCCACTACCAGCTCATTACTAACTAAACCTCACTCAATTAATGATCCAATTATAATATCAAAATCGCCATAAGCACTACTAAAACACGATGAAATTATAGATTCCTGAAAATGACATCCAAAATTATTTGAGTCCGAATCGAAACTCAATTAAATTTAGGTTGAGCCGCTTATTTAGGAGAACACTTCTTTCAAAATTGAATTAGAAATTTATGATTAAAGGTAAACAAGTAATACATCCCGAATTAATTCATGCACTTTTTTAAAATATAATTTATAAATATCTATGATTTGTTTTAAAATTTTTAATATATTATTTTGAAAAAAATTTACCTATGAAGTAACATCACATAATTGAGACGTAAGAATAGTTAAGATGAACATAGTCAGACTTTTAAGTTTATCCGTGATTTTTATTTAGCCACTTGAATGTATGATAATTTACTTCTATGATTTTTAAAACACTCAATTGGCAGTAGCTTGCATCAATAATGTGACGGGTTTATTAAGAGGAATTTAATTAGTAATGGTTGGGTAATGGATTGATATATAAATTATACTAATAAGTTAAATTATAACAAATAGTTGAACACCGCGTATTTTAAAAAATATTTAAATAGTTTAAATATGAAACCGTTAAATAAGTGATCAATTTTGAACCAAAAGGTGGATGACAAGGGTATTTTGGATCCAATAGGTGGGTGAAAAGGGTATTTTGGAGCCAATAGGTGAGTGGAGGGTAATTTTGTACCATTTTCAATACTTTAAGGGTATTTTAGGCTCTTTTCCGTTAATTTTATTAATTAAAGATGGTACACTATAGTTCATATTCAGAAATGGATTTGGATAGAGTCTGAATGAAACAAGGATCAAATTTAATTTCTTCTGAAGGAGCAAAAAGAAATTGTGAGGTGATTTTTCTAAAGACACAAGATGTAAACATGATCTAATTTGGTGTCAGTGAATAACTATATAATCTTCAATCTTTGTGTGTATTGGTAGACATTTAAATTTACGTAAAATTAAACAAATAAACACATTCTTTTTGTAGTGTCACCCTACATGACAATTTTGTGTCCTACCTGGAGTCTTATGTATATTATATCATGTAGGACATGTGTGTCTACTTGTTCATTTTTATACAAATATAAGTGTCTACTTATGTACACTTAAAATTGGAGGGCATAGTTATCCGCTAAAATCAAGTTAAAGATCATATTTACATATTATTGAACTTATAATTTTAAAAATATTTTAAGTTGATTAGTAGATATTATTCTATTACGTAAGTATATTAGATATAATATATAAATTTGTATTTCAACTTTGCCTTATTTCATACTTATGCTCTTTTCACAAATCTGCAGAAGCATGCAATTAATTAGTACAAAAATAAATAAGTAAATATATGAATCTCATGTAGTATAATACATATAGAATATCATTTGAACATAAATTATCAAATAAAATATCACGTTCAATTAACTAGAAAAAAAAACATATTTTATTAAAAAAAATTATAATTCAAAATTCGAATCTAAGACACACATATTTACCCCTATCAGGTAATCTCATGATAATCATGAGTAATTATTTCACTCCAAACCAAATTAGAATAGAGGGTAGTCTCATGATAATCATGAAAAAAGAATATTTATTTCAGTGTAAAACAGAATAAAGGGACATATACCATGATAATCATGATAAGAGAGTATTTATTTTACTCCAAATCAGAATAGACAAAAGGTAACCTCATGATAATCATGATGAGACATCACAAATAATCGTGATAAAATAACATGTATTTCTTTATTTTTAATTTAAATTTTTTTAAAATTTAATTAGACTTCATATAAAATCAGACAGACATGATAGATTAAAAAAAGACATGTTGAACCATCTAATAAAGACAAATTCGTAGTGGTACCTACAACATTTAATTTTGATATATGTCCCAACTTCCCCATAACTTGTTATATATATATCCATCCATACTAAGGAAGGAAAAAATAAACAAATTAAGCATACTACATTATGGATATTTTAACACCAACTAGCTCTACAAAAAACCCATCTCTTCATTCTTGTAACTTATCATCCCTTAGCATATCCAATCCATTAGGTTATCAACTCTTTAAATCAAGAATCTCTTTTGAAGTAAACAAGTTAAAGAAATGTACGATTCGATCTACGCTAGCCTTGAATTCTGTTATTGCTCCTCCTGAAATTTTTAAAGAAAATGGGAGTGTAACCACTAAAATTTCGAAGGGGCCTGCGAATACATGCCCGTTTTCGCCTTTGGACTTCTTAGAAAGGGCTTCTATTGTTTATGGAAATTGCACATCAATTGTTTACGATGACACAAGTTACACTTGGTCACAAACTTACACTAGGTGCAAAAAATTGGCTTCTTCGATTTCATTGCTAGGGATCAAGAAAGGCGATGTCGTTTCCGTGTTATCCCCAAATATTCCGGCGATGTACGAGCTCCAATTCGCCGTGCCAATGTCCGGTGCGATCCTCAACAACATAAATTTCCGCCTCGATCCACGTACCCTCTCCGTTTTGCTCCGGCATAGCGAATCAAAGCTTGTATTTGTGGACTATCAAGCGAGTTCTTTATTACTCGAGGCGATTTCTCTATTCCCTTCTAATTTACAACGTCCTAAATTAGTCCTCATCGAGGATAATTGTGGTGATACTCCTTTAGTATCGAGAAATGAGTTTTATAATAGTTATGAGAATGTTATTGATGACGGGGACCAGCATTTCAAATGGATCGCTCCAGAAAGCGAATGGGAACCTATAACACTAAACTACACTTCTGGGACTACTTATGCACCGAAAGGTGTGCTTCATAGTCATAGAAGTGCGTTTACGATGAGTGTCATGGGCTTAATTGATTGGTCCGTCCCGAAGCAACCGGTGTTCTTGTGGACCCTACCAATTTTTCATGCCAATGGTTGGGGTTTTTGTTGGGCTATGGCTGCTGTTGGTGGAACCAATGTGTGTCTACGTCGGAGTCATGATGCTGCTTTAATATATGAAGCTATTCAACGACATAAGGTAACGTCTAACATTTCATTTAAAAGATTAAGCTTTTAAAAATAATTTTTTTAATTACTTAATAATAATATCTTCAATATTCCTTACCTATTGTGGATCCGATTCTACTTTATGAATCTGACACGTGACTTTATTTATTTATTGTATACATGTGACTCCTTATTTTTTGTCAGCTACTATTCATAATGTTGAATTTTGTGACCGTATTATCTACCAACTTAATTTATTAGAAATAAATATTTATCTATCAAAATTATGTGAGCATCTTTTTTTTTTTATTTGATATCATGATAAGAAAATGTGATATCAAGTTAATTTTTTTATATTTATTCAAATTATGAATTATTATATTATTTATTAAGTGATTTGATTATATAAATATTATTTATTTTTTGTCAGCTACTATTTATAATGTTGAATTTTGTGACCCTATCATCTACCAACTTAATTTATTATGTCCAAATTTATGTGAGCATCTTTTCTTTTGATTTGATATCATGATAAGAAAATATGATATCAAGTTAATTTTTTTATATTTATTCAAATTATCAATTATTATATTATTTATTAAGTGATTTGATTATATTAATATTTATTTTTTATATAGGTAACTCACATGTGTGGTGCACCAGTAGTACTTAACATGTTATCAACCTATACAAAAAGGAAACCCCTTGATTCCCCTGTCCAAATCCTAACGGCCGGGGCGCCACCCCCGGCCGCAGTTTTGGACAGGACAGAATCATTGGGATTCGTGATAAGTCACGGTTATGGATTGACAGAGACGGGTGGGCCCGCGGTGACATGTGCATGGAAACAAGAATGGAATTCATTGACAAATTCAGAGAAGGGCAACCCTAAAATCAAGACAAGGTGTGAAGATGGTAGGGTTTACTGATGTTGATGTAGTGGATCCTGAAACTGGCATTAGTATTGAGAGGAATGGAATGGCTGTTGGAGAAATTGTTTTGAAAGGAGGTACATATAATATTCTATTTTCGTTATAATTTAAGTGTCTTACTATGATAATTATTTAGTTCAAGTATTATAATTTTTCTGATCTGTTTTAATTGTCATGATTACTTGTTCACTTTGAAATTTTGATATGTTAGTGAAATAATAAAAGATATGCATATTTTAGTATAATAAGTAATATGTTTAGTATTAGGTCTTTAAAAAATTATTTACCGATTAAGTAATTAAATTTTGAAGGATAATACATGAAAATAAATTGAACTATTTTTTCTATATTAAAAATTATAAATAGTTTTTCTTAGAATAATAAATAAATTAATTTACATAATTTATTAAATTTTTTTATAAAATAACTGTCTTAAAGATGTTCAGACCAACTTAAAGTAGTCTATTAATGTAAAATAAAGATGGTCCCAAGAGTCCACAATAAATTGTAGCAATAATGGATCAAATCATAAATAAAGAAATTATGTTGTTTTATAGTACCTTGTAACTCCTGTTCATTTTAGTTATTGCGCTTATTAAAAAATATATTTATTTTTTTTAAATTTGAATATTTAATTTTATTCTCAACAGGTAGTGTGATGCTAGGGTACCTTAAAGACCCTGAAGGAACATCAAAATGCATGAAGAATGATGGATGGTTTTACACCGGAGACGTTGGAGTAATGCATTCAGATGGATATTTAGAAGTGAAAGATCGATCGAAAGATGTCATAATTTGTGGTGGCGAGAACATAAGCAGTGTAGAAATTGAGTCGATTTTATACAAACACCCCGCGGTGAATGAAGCAGCTGTAGTTGCACGTCCAGATAATTATTGGGGCGAAACACCTTGTGTGTTCGTTAGTTTAAAGAATGATGCGTGCAATGTGACCGAGAAGGAGTTGAGAGAATTTTGTAAAGAGAATTTACCTCTTTACATGGTACCAAGGACAGTTGTTATACAAGATGACCTTCCAAAGACTGCTACTGGGAAAATTCAAAAGTACTTACTTAGGGATAAAGCTAAATCACTTGTATAAGCGTGAATTCAGATTAATCAGATAAAAGTGTGAGTGGACAAGAATTACTAAATGCTTATTTAGTAAATAGTAAATCATGAGTTGTAAGCATTTATTTCTATCAAAATGAGTTGTGGTTCTTAGCTATGGGTTTCTAACATTGCTAAGAATTATAATATTAGTATTTTTTAATATGTGTGATTTTTATATATTTACATGTATAGGAAGAGGAGCCTGAGTTCACGTGTATTTATGCTTCCTTTATTACATGATGTATAATAATAATATTATATATTTAAATATGTTTGTGTGTGCATTCAAACTCAAAAGAATCCTATGGTGTGATGGTTCATTTGTGCACCTCTACTTGATTGTCCTTTCAAAATCTTTAAATTTAATACATTGAAATTTTTATTCTTCGATTGCTATCGTATAGTTTTTATAGTTAAATTTATAGCAATAGAGGGCGTAATATGTTAAAATAGATAATAATATATTTAGTAAAGTAATAATACAAATGTAAATATTTACTAAGAATTCAAATAATGAAAACTCTTAATTTTCTGAAGTGTAAATTAATAGATCTAACAATAAATACATAAAGGTAAATCTGTCAAATATATTTTAAATTTGCTTATTTATTGTAATGTACTTATGATTATAAAATTTTGAATATGTACCATTAGAAGATAAGGTTGAACATGGAAAAAGAAAATGCTACCACATGGTTTCAAAGAAATATTTTGGTGTTATTAAAATTTGTCAGCTTGATAATTGATGCATAGTAGGTGATAGAGGAGTAAATGTAAATAATTATTTGCCAACTTTACATGGTGCCAAAACTAGTGATTATTGAAGTTGAGCTTAGGACAAGTAAGCATTCTGGTATAGTTTTTCATTTTTTAATCGGAGATATTTGATTCGAATTCTTTAGGTATAGAGTTGCTTTTGTTAGGAAAATAATTTATTTTTTAATATGATTTTTATCATAAATTTAGATTAACTAGCTTACATGCTGATATCCGAAAAGATAAAATTAAAATCAAAATAAATTACTGGAAAAAAAATTCAAGTGATCCTATATCGACATAAATTCAGATAAGTCGAATTCAAGTGATTTCAAATATCAGACAGTTTTGATTCTTAACTACGAGTTCAAAAGCCGCTAAGAACCTTAAATATTAATATTGCTAAGGTGTGGTTTCAATATTTATGTATAATATAAACATGATAAGGTATAACTAGGTAAAAATAGAATGTATTTCTCTAACAATTTAAGTTTTCAAAATATATGATCATACTTTTTAACATGATATCATAATATATAAGATGTCATATCTTCGAACTTCATCACCATCTGTTATCTTTTTTTCACATGTTTAGTTCATCAAAGAAATCAAACTACCATAAATATAGTGACAAAATTAAAAACCCAATTGTGAATTTGCATATGTATAGACTAATTTCTGTCTATATCCTATATGTATACAAAAGAAATCTATTAAATAATTATATTTTATAAATTATAAATTATAAATTCTGAATCTGTTTTCACGTGATATGATAGAACATGAATAGAGAAAAGTGCCATCACATTTGATTCTAAGCACATGACAAAGTTTGTGCAAGTTTGATTTTTTACTCTCCTAGCATGATGTATGGTGTGCCCCCCCACCCCCACCCCCAACCCCACATATATATATAGTAATAATGTCATCAATTATCTTACTTGGATCACATAAAGTGTATTGCACCAAATTCAATCTTATTTGGATCACACACGCAATAAAGATTTTGCGGTTGGTCATAATATTTAAAGTGACTCATGCATATATTCCCTATATATAATAAGAAACTTTAAAAGTTTGAATTTAAAGTTTGAAAATTAAATTTGAAATTTTAAAATTTGAAATTTTAAATTCAAACTTTAAAGTTTTAATTTAAAATTTTCAAAATTTAAGAGTTTGAAATTTAAATTTTATAACTTTAAAGTTTGAAATTTAAAATTTTAATTGCTTAATATTATAATAAAAATTATATTTAACAAAAAAAATTATTTTTTTTAATTACCGATCCGTCCCGGTTACCGGTCCGATTCGATTCGATATACTATCAGTTCTCTTCCAGACCGGGACGGAACAGTACTATTTTTACCAGTTTCCCGGATCGGTCCGTTACCGGTTTCGAAACGTTACCCGTCCCCACAATACCGGTTCCATACCGGTTCCGGTAATTGCCGGTCCGGTTCTCCCGATACCGGTACCACTGCCAGCCTTAGGAGCTACAATGGCAGTTTAGGATTGTTCTACTTGCTTTGTCCACCTAGTTTGCAGCATGACATTTCATGTAAAAGATCTCAAGATCAAAAATAGTTATTTTTCAATTTTAATTTTTAATTCAGTCCTTTTATCGTATATTTCTTCCGTTTACTTTAATTGTTATGATTTTTTTTAATTCAACTTCAATTAATATTTTATGATCTATTTTTTAATTAAATTGATATGAAAAAATTACAATCCGTAGTATTTTTCGTGTAGGTTTTGAATATCTAATTTTTTTGTTTAAAATATTGAAATAATGTGAAATAGTAGTAATTGGTATAATTACCGACTTTCAATTACTACATACAATCCTAAATGTTTCATATATCAATCTTGTGAATGTCAATCTTTATTTGCTAACAAAAATTTAGTTGTCTCTCCAAATTCTACTGTTCCTCATAAAATGAAACTAAAAAAGTAACATATATTATTTTAAAAAAAATGACCTAAAATTACTAAAGATCACAAAAATTAACAATTTAAAATATTTAGAAGACACAAAAAAACATTGTTGAACTCTTGAACACTAACATATGTTATTAAAAACTCAAATAAAAATACTATAAATTAAAATAATTGATATCTTAAAATTCTACACAACAAAAAAAAATATTTGTACTACTTCTGTCACATAAATTAAGATTGAGATGATTTTAAAATTTTAATTTTGATTATACATTATAAAATACTGAATAAATTTATTTTTACTTAAATTTTAAAAAATTATTTTATTTCTATCCTCAATTTCATCGCTACTCGTGTTGGGCCCGAACAACGCCCGACCTTTGGTTACTAGTATATATATATATATATATATATATATATATATATAGATATATATATATATATATATATATATATATATATATATATTATATATATATATATATATATATATAATATATAAGAATGTGAAAATCTTGTAAACATTCAACAAATACCACCTAGATGCAATTAATGTTTCCAAGATTTCACTTTTATAATCATTTTGAAAAGATTAATATATTAGTATAGTAAAAATAATTGAATTTTGAAGTCATTATGTAATTTTGTTTTCCGTTATTAATGTAACACTTTGTTTACGTACTAACAATTGTTATCTTTTAACTAAGATTCACATGGCCTGTCGCCTTGCGATGGTGTATTTACTATGTGTCAACCACATTAATTAATCTATTATTTATGGCCACTAATTAATGTCTTTTTTTAAAATATATTTTCGTATATATATATATATATAATATATATATATATATATATATATATATATATATATATATATATATATATATATATATATATATCTTTAAAATTATAGGTAAAGATAATAAATAAATCGATCCACGGACAGACAACTACATTGAGTCGGCCCCCTGGCATTACTATCTCGCACTTTCGTCATATAAAAATTATTATTTATCTACTTCTAAATAATATATCTCTCGCATTTGTTAGGATCGAAAATAATGAGGTATCATTTGAAAGTTAGCAAAACAAAACTCGAAAGATCACGAGTAAAGAGACAAATGAGAAATATATCAAAAGAACACAAAAACTAACAATTGTTAGGCACTAAAAATTGTAAAATCATCTATTGAAATTTTTGTTAACAATTTATACCATTTAAGCTCCGAACTATTACATTGTGAATGACTAAATGTTGATTTATTCAGAAGGAACATACATATATATTTATAAAGTCCTAAATTTTTTCTCGAAAAAAAAAACAAAAAAAGCCAACATTTTGGATCCTCTACATAATCAATATTCCTTAAACTCATATAATGGACGTATTTATAACTTAAAACTGTTTTAAAATCCTAGCTTTAAAATTGGAGGATACATATTTAGCTTATTAAGTCGAGAATTTCACTTTGAAAAAATAAAAATTAGTTTTTAAAATATACTCATAAAATATACATAATTGCTATGTTTATTGAAACTTAAAAGCTATAAGAACTAACTTTTGCTATAAATGGTGAATCATCTAAAATATGGCTATCATTCAATTTTTTGCTTTATTAGGAAATTAGCTAACTTTTAAAATTATCCAAATTTGTTTCTTCTTCTTCTTCTTCCTTTTTAAAGTCGTCATTAATGACTCTGAAATGTTGATAGAATTTTGATATACGTAGTACTATAAAATTCATATATAGTCATAATAAAAAAAAATTCTATTAGGCACTAAAAATTGTAAAAGAACAAATATAAGCAAATTTGAATTGGACTGGTATGTAACTTGACTCGTTCTATAACCCAGTACCCAATCCATTTTAATATAGGGATAATTGTATAGAATGACAAATTAATAATATAAAATAAATATAGTAACTACCGTTTGATTTATTTGTGTTCCATTGCAAACTGTTTGTCAGTCCTTCTCTCCCTCATATTCTCGCTCGCCACTCTCCCTTTCTCGCTCGCTTCTTGTCGCTCGCCTTTCTCGCTTTATACAATAGAACTGTATAAATTGTGTTTCTAATTGTATAAAGCGAGAGAAAATTGTATATACACATGCAAATATACACTTATAATTATACAATAAAAGTACTCCCCTGCCCAAGTCTCTTTTGCCTTTCTCTCTTTCTCGTTTTATACAGATTCAAATTATATACAATTTTTCTCTTTTTCGTTTTATACAATTCGATTCAATTGTATATTTGTTGCCCAAGTCTCTTTTGCCTTTCTCTCTTTCTCGTATTATACAAATTCAAATTATATATAATCGTCCTTTACACTTATAATTATACAACTCGTTTTATACACTTCATTTTATATGATTTTCTGCTCAAATCTCTTTCTCTTTCTCGTTTTATACACTTTGTTTTATACAATTCACTTCAATTGTATATGTATAGAGAATTATACATATCAAACTTATTGGGCCTCAAAACCATTTTGATCTGAGCCCAAATTAATAATCCAAAAACGAAGTAGGATGTCTGCAAATGATACACTTGCTCTTTTTGAAATGAATTCATTTATGAATATACGTTGTATACAAAAGAAATAGGGCACAAATGAATAATAAATAACTATAACTTGGCATTTTCTTCTTTCTTACATGATATAATAGCCACAAAAATATGATTACATATACTAAAGGCATAATACATAAACTTATTAACTTAGCACTAATTAACATTTATATCCTCTAATTTTGGGTGTATATAAGTAGACAACTAAGTTCGTATGAGATTGATCAAATAGTCACATTTGTCCTACATGACAATTTTGTGTTCTACGTGACGTCTCTGTCTACTTATTCAATTTTATACAAGTTTAAGTATCTACTTGTATACACCTAATGTTAAATGGCATAATATCAGCTAAAGCCGAATTAAACGATATATTATACATATGTTTAACTTATAAGTTTCGAAAATCCCTACTTTTTATACGTTCGCATAAAATGAAACATAAGAACAAAATGTCAAGAAAATACTTGTGAAGTTGTCATTTATATGAAGTTACAATTTGTAAGTGGAATATTTCAAAGCCAATTCACACAAATAAATTCCACATAAAATAGGCAGTACTATAATTTTATTATATTATAAATTGAAATAAGAAAGAAAGTCTCCTCTTGTGGGACAAAATTTCTGTCATTTTGCTACATGTAGTTTTCGAAAGCAAATTTGGCTTTTTGGGATCATAGATTCCAAGAAAATAGTTAACTAAGCTCTTTGAAATATCGACTTATAAATTGAATCGAAAGAATGTTATTTGATTATTATTATTGGATTAATGATTTTATAAAAAAAGATTTATTAAATTATAATTTGATATTAATTTTTAATATTATGTATATCGATAATACATTAAGACGGTAGTAATTTACTTTTTTTACCTGTGCATAAATAACAAATTATAATTTCAATACTTTGCTAGTAACTATTTTTGCCCTTTAGCTTTTAATTCATACTTCACAATGACTTTGAGTTCACTACTTCACATTATACAAAACGTCAAAATCTAAAGTAAAAAGTACACCTTGTAGTTCTTTTCATATTAGTTATGATTGTTTCTATTTTACGAGCATTTATAAAGTTACGTTATTGTCTTGTCGTGTCAAATTTGTTAGAGAAGTCATATATTTGTTTAATAAGCCCTTTTTATATGTTAAATTGAAAATCGAATTTTTAAGGACCAAAATTGATAAATCGAAAATCTGTTCTCAATATTTCTTCCGCCTATCACTACTTCTCCTCAGATCCACCATATCTAACCTCTTACATTTTCTCACTTGGCATCTTTGCATATCTTTTTCATATGAACAAACAACTTAAATCTCGCTTCTTTCATATTCTCTATCACAGAGGACACTCTCACCTAATCTCGAATATCTTCATTTCTAATCAAAACCCCTCTTAGCCTAAACCTCCGTTAATAAGCATTAATATACAACCTTGAAAATAGGTCATATACAACAAAAACTAACGAAAGATCATAGCTAGTAACACAAAATATATTCTTTCGTTGCCTAATAGTGATTCATCATCATTATTAGTTTCTTTTCCCATTTTGTTGTTCTTCTTCTTTCAGGCCAATCATCTTAATCATAGATTTAGATATTTGCACTAATTTTCCAATTAACGTAGAAATTTTGTGTGGATGTGAAAAGTATATACTTGAATGTTTGCAATTTGTGATCAACTGTAACGACCTGTTTAGTCGTTTTGAGCAGCAGATTTTTAATTCTGGAAAAACTGGTCAAGACTACGGGCACTGCGACGGACCGTCACAGGCACGACGGCCCGTCGAGGGTGCAGCGTGTCAACATACTTAGAATTCTGAAATTGGGTACTGAAAATCGACTCTCTGTAAATTGTGACGGACCTGCAGGATGGGCCGTCACATCCACGACGAACCGTCGTGAGTTTCCGTTGCAAAACACTTCAACTTTTGAGAATTTGGTACAAGAAACGAGTTTCTGACCGTCATGACGGAGGTGCAGGACGGACCGTCACAGGGGTGACGGGCCGTCACAGTTCACCTGAAATTTGGGGAGGCTGCGACGACCGGTGTGTGACGGACCGTCGCAGGCACGACGGCCCGTCACAGGTCACGCAGATCCCAGTCAGAATAGGATTTCTCACACGTTTTAAGGGTCGTTTTTGACTATTCTTTCCTTAATTATAAAATTGAGGGTTAACATTAATAAGTCTAATTACTTAGGGGTAAAAGAGGTAACCTTAAGTTAATTAGGGGGTTTTATTGTCCTCTTTTATTCTTAATTATATGATAATTAGGGCAAAGAAAAGAGGGTTGGTAAACTAAAACAAACAAAAGAAAAGAGAGAGGGAGATTGATCGATTGAGAGAGAGTCGAACAAGGGAAAAGGATATCAAAGCTTTGGAATTCTTGCTTGATCACTAGTCTTCGGTGGAGGTAGGTTATGGTTTATGTTACGATATTCGTAGTGAACTCTTAATAGTATATGATATGTATTAAGGGTATTGTAAACCTGTCTATATGCTTAATTGTATGTTGCATGAATGTGATTATGTACTTTTGATAAAACAAGCATGATGAAACCCATTGAATCCCAAATCTTGAAAGAAACTTTAATCTACGATATTAATGATGACGCCTTGGTATAAAAGAGGGCATGATGAATTAAGTAATGGGATTGATGATGCCTTGGTATAGAGAAGGCTTGATGAACGGATAGAAAGAATTTAGTGGATCGGAGTGTCACGTTCCGACACATAGTATTAGTGGGACGGGTGTCACGAACCGACACGTAGATATAGTGGATCGGAGTGTCACGTACCGACACATATAGGGGATCGGAGTGTCACGTTCCAACACATATAGGGGATCGGAGTGTCACGTACCGACACATATAGGGGATCGGGTGTCACGAACCGACACGTAGAATTAGGGGATCAGAGTGTCACGTACCGACACATAGTGGTAGGGGATCGGAGTGTCACGTACCGACACAAGAGGAAGAAAGATAATGAATCTTGAAAGATGATAATATACTCAACATAATGAACTTATTTCCCAAATGAGTGTGGTATTGAGGCTTGAGTCCTCATGGATGAACTTGATGGTATTTATTGACGATTATAATACTTGTTGTTGCTACATGTTGAGTTTATAGTTGATTTACATTATTATTGATATATACTGTTCCCTATTTTGAGTTAGCCGATGATATCTACTCAGTACTTATGGTTGTACTGACCCCCTACTTTATGTTTTCTTCTTGTTATTTGTGTAATGCAGCAAACGTTCCGTCAACTTCAACTCAACAGTAGATCTAGCCAGTCTTCGCTACCTTCGGAAATTCAGGGTGAGCTAACGCGTCTAGCTTGGACTGGGTCTTCTTCTTCAAGTCTTGATGCCTTGAACTTCCGGCATGGACTAGTTTTATTGTTTAACTTCTTAGACAGTTTTAGTTTAGCAATTTGAGGTAGATGTTCTTGTGATGATGACTTCCAGATTTTGGGGATGATAATAATAGTTGAGGTGTTTTTTATTTATGAGTTTAAGTCTTCCGCATTTCTTTTGTTGATAATGTATTAAAATGTTAAAGGTTAGATTGGTTGGTTCGCTCACATAGGAGGGTAAATGTGGGTGCCAGTCGCGGCTCGGTTTTGGGTCGTGACAAACTTGGTATCAGAGCATTAGGTTCATTGGTCTCATCACACAAGAACGAGTCTAGTAGAGTCTTAAGGAACGGTAGGGGGACGCCTTTACTTTTCTTTGAGAGGCTATAAGACTTTAGGAAAATTCCATTCTTTCATTCTTTCTTTCGTGCTACTACTTGAGTCCAATTGGTATCTAGGTGATACAAATTGGTATCTGACCATCTTCACTCTATTTCGCAGATGGTTAGAACTAGAGCAACGACCGCACCAGCAGCGACAACGGAAAGACAGGAAACTACTGATCCAGCCACTGGGGCTGTGGCTCGAGGAAGAGTAGCGGCAAGAGGCCGTGGAAGAGGTCGTGGGAGGACGTCCTCTAGAGGAAGAGGACGAGCCCCTAGCCCATCTGATACTAGGGCGGTGACTCCTCCACCGACTGAGGAGGTAGTAAGAGAGGGTGAGGAAGGGGAAACTGAACAAGTGCAAAATGAGGAATTGCCACCCCAACCTACCCCAGAGATGATCAACCAGGTACTTGCTTATCTTAGCGGGTTATCCGATCAGGGTCAGGCTCCTCCAGTGGTTTCTGCACCAACACCTCCGGTTTCCGAGATACGACATGCGGCTACTATGGCTCCCCGCATGGATGCATCATTGGGAATAGGCACATTTCCACGACTGACTACTGGGCCTATTATGACAAATGATCAACATGAACTTTTCAGTAAGTTCTTGAAATTGAAACCTCCAGTCTTCAAGGGTGCAGAATCTGAAGATGCCTACGATTTTCTAGTGGATTGTCATGAGCTACTACACAAGATGGGTATAGTAGAACGGTTTGGCGTTGAGTTCGTGAGCTATCAGTTTCAAGGGAACGCCAAAATGTGGTGGCGTTCACATGTTGAGTGTCAACCAACAGAGGCACCACCTATGACTTGGGAATCATTCTCTAGCTTGTTTATGGAGAAGTATATCCCAAGGACTTTGAGAGATAGAAAAAGGGATGAGTTCTTGAGTCTTGAACAGGGAAGGATGACAGTTAACGCATATGAGGCTAAATTTCGCGCACTATCCAGATATGCCACCCAACTTTGTTTCAGTCCACAAGAACGGATCCGCCGTTTCGTGAAGGGGTTGAGGTCAGAGTTGCGGATTTCAGCCTTACAGGTAGCGGCTACGGCAACATCCTTCCAAGAGGTGGTAGACTTTGTGATAGAGGTGGAAGGAGTGAAGCCAGATGACTTCACCACGACATCGACATCAAAGAGGTTTCGAAGGGGAGGCGAGTTTAATGGTTCTTACTCTAGAGGACAGAGCTCCGGAGGTCACTCAGTTCGACCAATTCAGTCTTCACTACAGACGGTAGTTGGGGGTCCACCTCAAAACGGTCAACACTACTCCGAGAGACCTATGCCTGACTCCAGAGAGTGCTATGGATGTGGGGAGGTTGGACATATTGAGGAATTGTCTAAAACAGAGTTACAGACCCCCACTAGCTAGAGGTAGGGGTGGTCATGGTAGAGGCCGTTTTTCTGGAGGACGTGGCGGTCGAGGTAATGGTGGTCACCAAAACGGCAGAGGTGATGGGCAAAACGGAGCACTACTACACAACATGGTAGGGGCAACGGACAGACGAATGATAGGGCCCATTGTTATGCTTTCCCTGGGAGAACTGAAGCGGAGGCATCTGATGATGCTGTATCACAGGTAATCTTTTGGTTTGCGATTGCATAGCATCTGTATTATTTGACCCTGGCTCCACGTTTTCATATGATCTTCCTCATTTGCTAATGGTCTAAATTTACATTGTGAATTACTTGACATGCCTATTCGCGTTTCTACTCCGGTGGGGTGAGTCTGTGATAGTCGAAAAAGTGTATAGGTCTTGTTTCGTGAATTTGTGGGGGGAGCAACACTTATGTAGATTTGGTTATTTTAGAAATGGGGACTTTGATGTAATTCTGGGTATGACTTGGCTTTCTCCGAATTTTGCGATTTTGGATTGTAATGCTAAAACGGTGACGTTAGCCAAGCCTGGGGCAGATCCGTTAGTGTGGGGGGTGACTACACTCCCAATCCGGTACGTATCATCTCCTTTCTTCGTGCTAAGAAAATGGTGAGTAAAGGGTGTTTAGCTTTCTTGGCACATCTCAAGGATGACACTACTCAAGTACCTTCGATTGAGTCAGTTTTGGTAGTCCGTGAGTTTTTGGATGTGTTCCCTGACAGATCTTCCTGGCATGCCACCAGATAGGGATATAGACTTCTGCATTGATCTGGAACCGGGTACTCGCCCCATTTCTATACCCCTTATGAATGGCTCCGCAGAGTTAAGAGAGTTAAAGGCACAACTTCAAGAGTTGTGAGCAAAGGCTTCATTAGACCAGTGCATCTCCTTGGGGTGCTCGGTCTTGTTTGTAAAGAAGAAGGATGGGAGCTTTCGAATGTGCATAGATTACCGACAGTTGAACAAAGTAACTATTAAGAACAAGTACCCCATTCCTCACATTGATGACTTGTTCGATCAGTTACAAGGTGCTTGTGTCTTCTCAAAAATAGACTTGAGGTCCGGTTATCACCAATTGAAGATACGCGCAACGGATGTGCCAAAGACTGCTGTTCGAACTAGGTATGGGCATTATGAATTTGTGGTAATGTCTTTTGGTCTTACGAATGCCCCTGCTGCTTTCATGAGCTTGATGAATGGGATTTTTAAGCCATATTTGGACCTCTTTGTGATCGTATTTATAGATGATATATTGGTATACTCTAAAAGTAAGAAGGAACATGAGGAGCATTTGAGAATGGTGTTAGAGTTGTTAAGGGAAGAAAAAGCTTTATGCGAAATTCTCCAAGTGTGAGTTTTGGCTAGATTCAGTGTCCTTCTTGGGGCACGTGTGTTTCTAAGGATGGAGTGATGGTGGATCATCCAAGATTGAGACAGTGAAGAATTGGGTAAGACCTACAAACGTGTCAGAAATACGGAGTTTTTGTTGGGTTAGCTAGCTACTACCGCCGCTTTGTCAAGGGATTCTCTTCTATTGCTTCCCAATTGACGAACTTGACTAAGCAGAACGTTCCATTTGTATGGTCAGATGAGTGGTGAGGAAAGCATTCAGAAACTCAAGACTTTGTTGACTACCGCACCTATCTCACTTTGCGGTAGAGGGTAGAGGGAAGACTTCATCGTTTATTGTGATGCATCCTATTCGGGTTTGGGTTGCAGTGCTAATGCAAGAGAGAAGAATGTGATTGCTTATGCTTCAAGGCAATTAAAAGTGCACATGAACGTAACTATCCAACTCATGACTTGGAATTGGCCGCGGTAGTGTTTGCATTGAAGCAATGGAGGCATTATTATATGGGGTTAAGTGTGAAGTCTATACGGACCATCGTAGCCTACAGTATGTCTTCACTCAGAAAGACTTGAACCTGAGACAGAGGAGATGGATGGAACTACTGAAGGACTACGACATCACTATCTTGTATCATCCGGGGAAGGCTAATGTTGTAGCGGATGCTCTAAGTAGAAAGGCCGAAAGCATGGGAAGTCTAGCTCATTTGCAAGCTTCTAGACGCCCATTGGCTAGAGAGGTGCAGATTCTGGCTAATGACCTTATGAGGATAGAAATAAATGAGAAGGGAGGATTGTTAGCTTGTGTAGAGGCAAAATCTTCTTTTCTTGATCAGATTAAGGGGAAACAGTTTGATGATGAGAAGCTAAGTCGAATCCGAGATAAAGTGTTGCAAGGAGAGGCTAAAGAAGCAATAATTGATGAGGAAGGTGTTTTGAGGATTAAGGGAAGGGTATGTGTACCCCGCATCGATGATTTGATCACCACTATTCTTACAGAGGCTCATAGTTCCGGATATTCTATACATCCTGGTGCAACCAAGATGTATCGCGACCTAAAGCAACACTTCTGGTGGAGTAGAATGAAGCGTGATATTGTTGAGTTTGTTGCCAAATGTCCAAATTGTCAACAAGTAAAGTATGAACACCAAAGGCCCGGAGGAACCCTTCAGAGAATGCCCATTCCTGAATGGAAGTGGGAGAGAATCGCAATGGACTTTGTGATTGGTCTTCCAAAGACCTTGGGTAAGTATGACTCCATTTGGGTGATTGTTGATAGGTTAACTAAGTCTGCTCACTTCATTCCTGTCAAGGTGACCTACAATGCAGAGAAGTTAGCCAAGATCTACATCTCAGAGATCGTTCGGTTGCATGGAGTTCCACTCTCCATCATATCAGATAGAGGTACGCAGTTTACTTCTAAGTTTTGGAGGACATTACATGCTGAATTAGGTACTAGGTTGGACCTTAGCACTGCATTTCACCCTCAGACCGATGGTCAGTCTGAGCGAACGATTCAAGTGTTGGATGATATGCTTCGTGCATGTGTGATAGAGTTTGGTGGCCATTGGGATAGCTTCATACCTTTGGCAGAGTTTTCATACAATAATAGCTATCACTCCAGTATTGACATGGCTCCATTTGAAGCATTGTATGGGAGGAGGTGTAGATCTCCCATTGGTTGGTTTGATGCCTTTGAAGTTAGACCTTGGGGGACTGATCTGTTGAGAGATTCTCTGGAGAAGGTGAAAGCTATTCAAGAAAAGCTTCTGGCGGCGCAAAGTAGACAAAAGGAGTATGCAGACCGGAAGGTTAGAGACTTGGAGTTCATGGAAGGTGAACAAGTCTTGTTGAAGGTTTCACCCATGAAAGGGGTGATGCGGTTCGAAAAAAGGGGTAAGTTAAGTCCAAGGTACATTGGACCATTTGAAGTGCTTAAGCGAATAGGGGAGGTGTCTTATGAATTAGCCTTGCCCCCAGGGCTGTCCGGAGTGCATCCGGTATTTCATGTGTCCATGTTAAAAAGATACCATGGAGATGGAAACTACATCATCCGTTGGGATTCAGTTTTGTTGGATGAGAACTTGACTTATGAAGAGGAACCGGTTGCTATATTATATAGAGAAGTTCGCAAGCTGAGGTCGAGAGAGATTGCATCCATCAAAGTTCAATGGAAGAATCGACCGGTTGAAGAAGCTACTTAGGAGAAGGAGGCAGATATGCAAGAAAAATATCCACATCTGTTTACAGATTCAGGTACTCCTTTTCGCCATTGTTTTTCTTCCTTTGATCGTTCGGGGACGAACGATGGGTAAATTAGTATCTATTGTAACGACCTGTTTAGTCGTTTTGAGCAGCAGATTTTTAATTCTGGAAAAACTGGTCAAGACTACGGGCACTGCGACGGACCGTCACAGGCACGACGGCCCGTCGAGGGTGCAGCGTGTCAACATACTTAGAATTATGAAATTGGGTACTGAAAATCGACTCTCTGTAAATTGTGACGGACCTGCAGGACGGGCCGTCACATCCACGACGAACCGTCGTGAGTTTCCGTTGCAAAACACTTCAACTTTTGAGAATTTGGTACAAGAAACGAGTTTCTGACCGTCATGACGGAGGTGCAGGACGGACCGTCACAGGGGTGACGGGCCGTCACAGTTCACCTGAAATTTGGGGAGGCTGCGACGACCGGGGTGACGGACCGTCGCAGGCACGACGGCCCGTCACAGGTCACGCAGATCCCAGTCAGAATAGGATTTCTCCACACGTTTTAAGGGTCGTTTTTTACTATTCTTTCCTTAATTATAAAGATTGAGGGTTAACATTAATAAGTCTAATTACTTAGGGGTTAAAAGAGGTAACCTTAAGTTAATTAGGGGGTTTTATTGTCCTCTTTTATTCTTAATTATATGATAATTAGGGCAAAGAAAAGAGGGTTGGACTAAAACAAAACAAAAGAAAAGAGAGAGGGAGATTGATCGATTGAGAGAGAGTCGAACAAGGGAAAAGGATATCAAAGCTTTGGAATTCTTGCTTGATCACTAGTCTTCGGTGGAGGTAGGTTATGGTTTATGTTACGATATTCGTAGTGAACTCTTAATAGTGTATGATATGTATTAAGGGTATTGTAAACCTGTCTATATGCTTAATTGTATGCTGCATGAATGTGATTATGTGCTTTTGATAAAACAAGCATGATGAAACCCATTGAATCCCAAATCTTGAAAGAAACTTTAATCTACGATATTAATGATGACGCCTTGGTATAAAAGAGGGCATGATGAATTAAGTAATGGGATTGATGATGCCTTGGTATAGAGAAGGCTTGATGAACGGATAGAAAGAATTTAGTGGATCGGAGTGTCACGTTCCGACACATAGTATTAGTGGGACGGGTGTCACGAACCGACACGTAGATATAGGGGATCGGAGTGTCACGTACCGACACATATAGGGGATCGGAGTGTCACGTTCCGACACATATAGGGGATCGGAGTGTCACGTACCGACACATATAGGGGATCGGGTGTCACGAACCGACACGTAGAATTAGGGGATCGGAGTGTCACGTACCGACACATAGTGGTAGGGGATCGGAGTGTCACGTACCGACACAAGAGGAAGAAAGATAATGAATCTTGAAAGATGATAATATACTCAACATAATGAACTTATTTCCCAAATGAGTGTGGTATTGAGGCTTGAGTCCTCATGGATGAACTTGATGGTATTTATTGACGATTATAATACTTGTTGTTGCTACATGTTGAGTTTATAGTTGATTTACATTATTATTGATATATATTGTTCCCTATTTTGAGTTAGCCGATGATATCTACTCAGTACTTGTGGTTGTACTGACCCCCTACTTTATGTTTTCTTCTTGTTATTTGTGTAATGCAGCAAACGTTCCGTCAACTTCAACTCAACAGTAGATCTAGCCAGTCTTCGCTACCTTCGGAAATTCAGGGTGAGCTAACGCGTCTAGCTTGGACTGGGTCTTCTTCTTCAAGTCTTGATGCCTTGAACTTCCGGCATGGACTAGCTTTTATTGTTTTAACTTCTTAGACAGTTTTAGTTTAGCAATTTGAGGTAGATGTTCTTGTGATGATGACTTCCAGATTTTGGGGATGATAATAATAGTTGAGTTGTTTTATTTATGAGTTTAAGTCTTCCGCATTTCTTTTGTTGATATTGTATTAAAATGTTAATGGTTAGATTGGTTGGTTCGCTCACATAGGAGGGTAAATGTGGGTGCCAGTCGCGGCTCGGTTTTGGGTCGTGACATCAACCCTTTCGAATCACTATTGAAAAGATAAAGAAAATATGTCTTTATTTTATAAGATGAAGTTTGACTGTTCAAAATACATTTGTACCGTATCATGTTTTTACAAGTTTTCTGTATGAACTATCTGATATGTTTTTTTTATCTACCTAAATTATCATTAACTATTCATCAAATCGCACTTCACCTATCAGTTATTTCATTTACTATCTGAACGATGATGATATTTATACTTGAAAAATGAACGGCTAATATATATATAGCGTATAAAAAGTATTTGTTTTAAAATCCGACTATGTAATGACAGCTTACAAAACGACACTACAACAAAAACAATTTTTAGCAGCATTAAATATTAAAAACTAATAAAGTGTGCTAAAGTCTTTACCAGCATTAGTTAAGTGTCATTAGAATTAATGTCGCTAAAGACTTCATGGACATTTACAAAGAGTGACAATTATCGCTAAAAATTTATATTCAGCAGTAATTAAAAATTAAATGACAATAATAATTATTTTTATTGTAGTGTGAATACCGTGAAGAAGTGATTCATCATAATTGTTTGTAAGATTTTTCTTTTCCAATTTGTTTTTTTCTTTCAGACCATTCATTTCATAGATTTAGATGTTTGCACCATTTTTCCAATTAACGTAGAAATTTTGTGTGGATATGAAAAGGATAAAAAGAAAGTCTTTATTTGGGTGGGTTAAGTATTAAAAATATTTTTCATTTATTTCTCTTTGATTAAAATATTTTAAAAATTATCTCTTATGGAAATAATTTTTTTTAAATAAAAGAAAGCATAATATATAAGTATATCCTTTAAATTAACTTCATTTTATATTTAGATTATTTAATTTTGAGTGTGCACAAGTAGACACTTAGGATTTTAGTATTGAACAGTTAGAGAGACGAGTCCTATGTGACATCGTACATGTAAGATACCCTCATTTTCTGTTCCATCTCGCCTTCATAATGTTTTGCTATCACATATAAATAATTTTGTAGAATTTTTTCTTACTTACTTAACAAATACAATAATTTAAGTAAGAAACCTACTTATTTAATAAAAGTACATTTTTTAGGAAAATATTTTCCTTGATACCAAATACACCTTGATAAAGATAGAATTTATGATTAAAACACATTTGAAGTATCATATTTTGTGAGCTTTCCACATGAACTATCTGGTGTTTACTTTACGTCGCCTAAGTTATTACCATCTATTCATCAAATTACATATCAACTATCATGAGTTGTACTCTTTTTTCCTATTTGATCAATATTGATATTTTCAGATAAAATAAATAAATAACTGATACTTAATATATGATTTAATAAATAACTGATGATAAGTTCAAATAAAAAATTTAATAAAACATGATAAAATTTAAATATATTTTTAATCACTCAACTCATAAAAATATTATAAATGATATATGTATCCTTTGAAAACTACCATTGACTTGTAGAAGTCTCCGCTCATCAATGAATGATGCACCAATAGCACCATCATTCAAGTTTACAATCACAATAAGGTTGTCTAATTAGACTAGGACTTGTCATTCTATTTCTATCTAATGGTTATTATTTTCCACGTTCAATAATAATTATGCTTTATACTATTTTAAAATGTTTAATAATATTTATTTATAGAGACAGAGCTAGTTGGGAGTTCATTTAATTTAGATGAACTCAATAACTTTTCCGTAAATTTTATGTATTTATACTAGAAAACTAAATATATGTACATGTTATGAAACAATATAAATTAAGTAGAAGAACAAAGTACGGAGAAAAGAAAAGACTACTTATTCATCTTAAAGTATATTCAGGATTCATAGATCTTCTTTACAATGAAGGAAAACCCTTTATTCATAGGGAAAACTTAACTTTGTTCCCAAGTAGGATTCCTAACCATATCCTAAAAGGACTCCACATAATTAGACATTCACTGTAATACAAATTGTTTATAACACCCCCTTGAATGTCGATAGATTATGTGCCTTGTTAAAATCTTGCTAGATAAAACCTAGTGGGAAAAAAATCTAGTGAAGGAAAAAGAGTACACATATCTAATAATACACATTATGGATGCCTCATTAAAAACCTTACAAGGAAACCCAATGAGAAAAAATCTTGTGAGGGAAAAAGCATACATCGCGTATTAACTCCCCCTAATGAGAACATCAATCCACAGACTTGAATCTTCGTTCTCCAAACTTGTGCACCATCTTCTTGAAAGTTGTAGTTGGTAGAGACTTAGTGGATAAATCAACTTTATTATTACTTGAACAAAAATGTTACATGTTGATATCTCCATTCTTGAGAGCTCATGAGTGTAGATTGACGAGATATGCTTCCTTCTATCTCCTCCATTCAGGATCAAAGATTTCTGTAAGTTACTTACTATAACATCTTTAAGCAAATAATCTATTGCTTTTTGAAAACTTTTCAAAAGTTTCAATTCTAGTCATTAACTTGCATAATAATACTTGTATATGCTCTATGCATTTTGAATCTATTTTGATCCTTATGAGGATGATAAACAAGTTTTTCAAAATCTTGTATATGCAAAATTTTGAACCAATTGGATATTTTGATATTAGTTTTGTCAATTGACCACATTCAATATCGGATGTATGACATCTTCTAGTACCTACATTGCAAGTCAAATAAGCTTTACGCTTACCAAGATGCACCATTCCACTTTTCACTTGATAATTATTTCTACACCAGCATGCCTTAATAGTCTTAGAATTTATACCATTATAATCTTTTACAATATTGCCGCTATTGTATCAAAGATATCGTCAACCGTATATCATTTTGTATCGATTCTCAATACGACGTAACTTATTAAGATCTCATCACTTCATTAGTTTCAGTTAGCTACCTCTCTCATGAGGTTTCATAAAGTGTTATGTCGTAGGCTCTTCAATAGCACATTATCTCCTTATTATGATCATTTTGATTCTTTGATCCTCCCTTTTTTTCAAGGATTATTTTACTCAGATTCGATTAGTCTATCATGCTTCATGCATCTAATAGACTCTATCCTTCAGGATATTTAATTTGAATATTTACAACTCTTGTGTTGCTTCTAATCTCCCCCTTATGTTGGACAAACAAACATATATCTCAATTTTTTGGAGAATCTATCTTGTGCATTATTGTGTATTCATCGATTATATACTACATATCAAAATAATCAGATAACACAATTTGATCCCTGATCATAAATCAATTAAAAGAAATTTGATCATAATTTATTGTTCTGATGCACAGAATTACTTTTGTATGCTATCATATTTCAGATCAACACATGAAGTTTTACTTCCACAAGCAATGATTTCTTATTCTAAAAGTTGTGCTCTTAGCTCAATTAACTTGCACAAACAATTTTGTGAATGTCAAAATTGCAAGTTGACAACTCGCACATGTGATTATATTATAGATGCATCTCTTTATCATATCACATACTATGTGAACGGGTCCCTATTCACCTTCTATACTTTTCAGAATTTAGGGATTTAGTCACAATTTTAGTTGATCCAATCAACTTATCACGAGAACAGGCAACATAAAGAATTCTTAGATAATCTTCTAGTTCTTCAATGTATTTCTATTATTCAGTATGCACAATTTTAGATGATCAAGATATTCATGCCAGCTAATAAAATTATTAGTATTAGTAAACTTCAAATTTACTATATCATGTGCCTTTTGCTTTATTAAATTTTTTATTTATTACTATTATATGAGAAAATTTCAACTTTAATACTTTGGGAGTAAATTTCAGATTGATTTTTTTCTCAATTACTCTACCTCTTCTAAAGGTGAGTCGTGATCCTATCACTTAATAGACTAATCTGATTATCAGAAAATTATGTTTGTAATCATATTATTTATGCCAATACTTTTACAAACATCAAGTTGCTAAATAACAATATGCACATATGAGACCATTTAGAAGAAATATCTATTAGGACCATAAGTATCTAAACAATCCACTAAGTGGATGAATAGGTCCACACATATCTATATACGTTCCTAGAACGCGGAATTTAATCTCAACTTTCATTTATGATGGTCTCGCAATTAACTTGTCTTGCTAACAAGCAGTACAAGAAAATTCACCATTTGAAAGAATTTTTAGGTTCTTCCATGGATGTCCATTTTAATTTTTCATAATTCGTCTAAACATTATAGACTAATGATGTCCCAATTGCACTAATTCTTATCCAATACAAGCCCGAAGATAAAGTATGAAACTTTTCTATAATACATGTCTTCTTAGAGATATTCTTGGCGATACCACATCATTGACCAAAGGTCGCAATCTTTCTCATGCCTAGCATGGTGGCTTACACCTCATTCCCTTTAGAGAATGGATCTATATTTTTAGCAATTATCAAAAGTTCTCATTCTTCATGAATGGAACACAAACATGTGTGCATATCTAATTATAATAGTTGTACCTCATTCCATATTCACGTGCATTATTCAATCACTTGTTTTCTTTCAGACATAATATGCACGACTATCACATTTACTTTAGGGAATGAAAGCTTTCAATTAAACAGGGTTCATGATTACTTTTCATCAAAAGCACACTTTTTGCATATAAAGAGATTTCAGGGCATAAATCATGAGACTTAAACACAATATCTTATTATCATGGTGCATCAGGACTTGAATATGATGTCTTACACTTTTGGTGCGATTGAACGTAAATCCATCGTCTTATTCTTTTGGTGCGATAAAACTTAAATTTATTGTCTTATCCACAATGAATCTCAACCTCTAGCCTTCAAAATAATTGTAATTTTATCACTTTTGATGATCATTAATATGATCATATATTATATTGCATACAAAATTGGGATTACTGATTTCTTATAATTAACACTAGTAATTAAAAGATATAGCTTAATAGATCACATACCTCATATAAAAATTGAAAACATACCTTTCACGCTACAAAAATGACCATTATCGGCATTTAATTCTTTATTGCCACTAAATATGTATTTTTAGCGGCAATTATCACTCTTTGCATATGTCTTTAAAGCCTTTAGTGACATTGGTTCTAATGACACTTAACTAATGCTGGTAAAAACTTTAGCACTCTTTATTACTGTCAATATTTAATGCCGCTTAAAGTTATTTTTATTTCTGTGTCACTAAATTGTGCTTATTTAATCATTAAAATAAATTAAGGAATTTCCTTTTCGATCGGTTAAAATTAAACGTATAAAAAGTCGACAAGTCTCTTTAAATACTTACTCCATATGGTACCTCCACATCTGTCACATAATAATTATAACGTAAAGATAAATCATAAATTAAAGATATTGTGACCTTATTACATAACTTATGCAAGATCTCTTTTGCACTTTTCCCGTCTTCTATCATAATTCTTTAAAAATAGACTGATAACGTGTTATGAAACAATATAAATTAAGTAGAAGAACAAAGTAGGGAGAAGAGAAAAAACTACTTATTCATCTTGAAGTATATTCAGGATTCATAGATCTTCTTTACATTGAAGGAAAACCATTTATTTATAGGGGAAACTTAACTCAGGTAGAATTCCTAACCATATCCTAAAAGGACTCCACTTAATTAGACATTCATTATAATACAAATTGTTTATATATATATATATATATATATATATATATATATATATATATATATATATATATATCTATATATATATATATATATATATATATATAAACTCGTATATCTATAATAAAACCGACGCTCGTATTATTCAAGACATTGTATCTATTATATTCAAATGGTAATAGTTCTATTTGTAATTTCTTAAGAAGTGTGCAAAACTAATAATGAACCAGCATTACTGAAAAACGAGAGTACTAATTAGAGGACTAAAATTAATTTAATTTAATTTTAAAAATTAATCAAATTGACTTTTAAAAAATGTAATATAACAATTAAAAGTAGACAGAAATATTTGTTACGGAAACAAGTCTTTAAAAATAAGAAAAGAACTTTCTTAACGAAAATTGAAAAAATATGGTGCATAAATGGTTTTCCATGTTCATTACCTCTTTCCGACCTATTCAATCCCAACACTTTGACTATCCCCCTAATCCTCATCTCGCCTTCATAGTATTTTAAATTGTTGTCACATTTAAATAATTTCAGAGAATATTTTTTTGCTTATCTACCAAACACTATAATATAAGTAAGAAAAAATACATTTATTTTACAGAAATATATTTTTTAGAGAAATATTTTCCTTCATATCAAATACGCCTTAATAAAGATGTTGTTTATGATCAAAATCTTTTTCAAAGTGTTACATTTTTGTGAATTTTCTACGTTCATGAACTATCTAGTGTTCACTTTTTCTGTCTAAATTATCATCACCTATTCATCAAATTACACTTCAACAATCATGAGTTTTACTCTTTTTTCCTACTTGAATAATATTAATATTTTTCGGATAGAAAAATGAACAACTAATACTTGATAAATGTTTTAATAAATAATCAATAAAATTCAAATAAAAAACTTAACAATACATAATAATTTAAATGTATTTTTGATCACTTAACTCGTAGAGATATAATAAAGGATATATGTATCCTTTGAGAAACTATCATTGACTTGAAATAAGTCTCTGCTCATCAATGAACGATGCACCAATATCACCATCATTCAAGTTTCAATCACAAGTCTAGTAAGATTATGACCTTAGGGGACTTTATTCTCTTTTATGTAATTGGTTAATATTTCGTCGGTCTAATAATAATTATTGATTATATTATTTTAAGATATCTAATAATACTTATTTACTGAGGCGGAGTTAGGTGAGAGAGTTAGTGGGTTCAAATGAACACAATAATTTTTTTTGTAAATTTTATATATTTATACTAGAAAATTAAATAAATAAAAATTAATTCATAAATCTCTAATAAAACTGATTGATAGCTTAGTGGAAAGGAATAGTCGGGAAAATACTTTCATACTAGAGTTGTGGGTCTGAATCCCATTATTAACAAAAAAAAAATCTCTTTTTTTTCGGAACCTCAAAACCCCTAATCCTAGCCCTGACTTCAATTATTCATTTTATGAAATTAATGAATAATTTTATACTTAATTTTTAATTTATACTCATTTTTAATTATAATAATTTTTCTATTATATTTTTTAAGATATTATATCTATTATATTTAAATAACGATATAATTTTATTTATAATTTCTTAAGAAGTATGCAAAACTAATAATGAAAAAGTATTATCGAACAAAAGGAGAGTACTAATTAGAGGACTAAAAGCATAGTATATAACTTAATTAAAGTTAAATATGTAAAAGTCAAATATTACTGAGATAATACAATAACAATGAGGCTAAAAATGATTATATATCCAAAAAAAAATGTAATTGTTTATAAGAATAATTTTTCTTGAAAAGTACGTAGTGTTTGGATAACATGCATGATTTGGAATCTGTTTTTTTCGACAGTATGATTAATTTGCAAGTTGGACTGAATAAAAATACAACTTGCCAAAGCCGACTTTAGCCATTTGGATTAATTCATAGTTTACATTATGCTATTTTTTTCTGCTATTCGATATTTGATATTCATTTTAAAATTTAATTAGTTGTCGTTAAATTTCACTTCAAAAGGTAATGCATTCCTTGTTATAGACGGTTTCACACTCAGTGCTTGACTCAAATTTTTTGATTTAAAATAAAAAGAAATACGTAAATTTATGATTGTTTAAATTTTTAAATAATATTATCATATGTATAAATCAAATTTTAGAAAGATTTATATAAATATATAAAATATGATAATATTTTTTTAAAAATCCGAACATGATATAGTATTACTGTCTCTTTTATTAGACCACGACAAAATCTAACATGTCAACTCTCTCACTCTTCACGGAATGTCTTTAGGGTATAAACTTAATAATTTAAAATTTTAGTTTTATTATATATTTTTTAAAAATTGAAAAAATAATATTTAGTTCTTTCAATTAATAAATATTATTTTTAATTACCATGACAAAAGTACTACGTTGTAAAAAGGATAATAAACCTATAAAACCATGTCTGCTAAGAAAGTATTTAATATCCAGGGACTGATTATTATAAATATAAAGTATAATTTATTAAATTATTTTTACTCAATAAAGGTACATTAACTTTTTTCCTAAAAAATATTGTACATGTACCTTTTAATATTAAGAATATAATCAAACATAATTAACATTTTTAATTTAAATTCCAAAAAGCAATAATTAAGTATTTCAAAATTTATTTTTTAAAGCTAAAATAATTTGAAACAAAGAGAGTAATATTCAAATTCATTTGACACGAGGAATAAAAGATAATTAATTTTGAATATACTTTTTCTATGTTAAAATTATATTATAATTAGAAAATAACTTACCTCAAAATTATAATATTATTTTTTTGTCTTACTGAGAGTATTTAAATAATTAAAAATAACTTATTTTTCAATTAAAATTTATTTTTAATACACATTTTAATGGTCATACATAGAGGCCAACCCCACACACCCACTTTTTTTTTAAGTGATAAAGACAACAAGATTATGAGGTCTTGAATTCTTTTGAGGTACCCTCACCCACCCCCGCTAAAGTTCGATAGTAAATTTAATCGAATTTAATAATTTTATATAAATAATTTAAAAAACTTTAAATATAAATATATAAAAATTACTTTAAAATTTGTGATTCATAAAATTAACATTTTGATTGTTTTCGATATGTGCATTTCTAATTGGTTCCTCACTTCAACAACACTATACTTTTCTCTTAATAAGAAAAAGACATGCAAATATTCAAGAGTGGAGCTATCCTTGATTTTTTTTAAAAGGAATCAACCTACTTTTTTTTAAATTTATTAAAAGAGTATTTTATTTTCTTATATAAACTTTTCATTTGAGGACCTTTGAGAATATTACTATAAAAAATGTTATATATCTAATTTTTATTTGTTTGTTCTATTGTTATATTAAAATGCACAATTATTTCATTTAAAATTTTAATAAAAGAATTAATTAACATATTAGCAATAATCATCTACTAAAATTTTTGAAGTCAACAGAACTCGTAACAGAAATATCGACTTCATTCCAACTCATTCGAAACTCCTTAATGAAAATTTTGTCACCACACCTCTACCCTATTTTATCAACTAATAACAACGATATTTAAAGCTTTTTCCATATTTCTTAAACCTCATACATATTAATCAAACTACGACACATAAATTAAAAATAATCTATTCACAATAATCACCTATAAAAATTACTAAATCCAATCAAACTCGAAACAAAAACATTGACTCCACCCCCCCTTGTATATATCTCCTTAATAAAAATTATATCTCCTTCATCGCTCATTTTATCTATGATAAAAATAATATTCACCCTTTAGTACACACTATACATAATTAATAAAAATTCTATCTCCGTCATCGCCTGACCCCATTTTGTCTATGATACCAACAATATTGACCCTTTAGTACACACTATACACAATATGCAATCTTCATCCCACTAGTACTCCCACTTTCATCAATAAATACCAATTTCCCATATCCCAACTTCTAATTATTTAGTTTTTTTCATAAAACACTAGAGCTATGGATAGATCCAATAGTGTTAATAGAAGAGAAATACACACAACAAATAGTACCAAAAGAATTCAAGAAGAGCAAGAAGTACAATCAGTAGAAAGGATATTTGAATCAAAACAAGTGCCATCATGGGAAAGTCAATTAACATTAAGAGCATTTTTTGTGAGCTTAATATTGGGAATTTTATTTACTTTTATTGTTATGAAATTGAATCTTACTACTGGAATTATACCTTCTCTTAATGTCTCTGCTGGACTTTTGGGATTCTTTTTTGTCAAAACTTGGACTAAATTTCTTGACAAATCTGGAGTTTTGAAACAACCATTTACAAGACAAGAAAATACTGTTATTCAGACTTGTGTTGTTGCAACTTCAGGCATAGCCTTTAGCGGTAAGTAATTCTTCATTATCTCCGTAAAAAAATTTATCTGTATCGAGTGCTTATGTTATCAAATGAATTAAGGCGCATGATTTGTGTATCTTGTATTTGTTGTTATGTTTTAGTGGTTACAAAAATTACCCTCTTTTTTTTTTATCTCAACCGAAACTTATCTGCATCGAGTGTTTATTTTAAATCAATTGACGCAAGATGTATATTTGTAATTTCGTATTTTACGATATGGTTAGTTTATTCTTGATGTCCTTCTCCATTTCTATCTCAGTAAAAATTTATTTACATCGTCGTGTATTTACGTGAAATGAATAGTTATAAGACATTATTTGTTTCTATATATATTCTTATTTATGTTGTTTTGTATTATTTATCGTGTTTCTCTTTTCGAAAGTCAATTTATCATTGACATGACTATTAGTTGCTATAACTATTTCTTTCTGACCAAAACTTTACATTTATTTAATTTAGGTTAGGTGGAATAGAGGCATGATATATGTTTGAATATATAAATGTTTAATTTTTTAACCCATAATGCTTGGCCCATTGTTATTTGTTCAAGTCTTTACAGAGACGGATAATCTTTAATTAAGTCATAATTAGAAATTTGGAATATTAAGTATTTTTTTTAAAAAAAAATTATGATTAAAGAAAATATTTTTTGGCTTATATTTTATTTATTAAAAATACTCAACTATCATAGTAATAAATTAAACTAGTTTGATGTAAATACTAGTTTCACTTATTTTATTTCAACATATTATAAAAAGTTTGTCTTATTCTACATGTTACTAGTTGCACTATTGTTAACTTATATGATTCAACTTATATAGATTAATCTTTTTCAGTATTAAATTAGTATTTTTTTAAAAAAATAAAATGTTAATTAGAAGAGAATTCAATTTAAATTTGGAGTCTTTTAGTTTAACTTCACAAAAGGTGTTGATTTAGCTGATGAGATGTTCCTACTTTAAAATTTAAATCATACTCTCCTTCTTATCTCATTTTATACTATAGCATTTAATAGAATACAATTTTTTATAAAAAAAATATTTTGAAATTCATTTATTTCATTTTATATGATTGTTTTTAACAGAATATGACTTTTTATAAGGAAAATCTGATTATTATTTTTTTGTATATAACAATAAATATTATCATGCCACACAAAAATATCACTAAATATAAAAATTAATTATATAATTATTTTTTTTAAAATAAGTGTTATACATAAAATGAGACTATGAAAATAATTGGATAATATGGAAACAACTTTCCATGAAGGTAGTGTTGGAAAAAAAAGGGAAAAGTTTGAACTTTATTTTTGTCAAATCATGTGTTTTTTTCTCATTTTGCAATTAAATCGAAAATTAATATTGTTGAAATGTTGGTCTAGATACATTGTGTGTGATATTATTTAGTTCACGGATATTTGGTGGGTTTGTGGACACCACACTATATAAAAGAAATATCAATGAATTTTAAAATATTATCTTTAAAATAATTTAAAAAATCTAAAATATATAATTTTAATTTTAAATAATATTTTAAAATTTTTGAAAGTAGATTTTGAAATAACAGTAAAGTTATTTCGTGTAATTTCTAAGCTACATAGTTAATTCATGAAAATAATCACAAGCATATATTATAATAGATCATTGATTTATTCTTCAAATTTCAAATCTTTCTTAAATTTAATTAATACGAGATATTTTATACGCTCGTTAGGTATATCTTACTTTATCATTTTGCACGGGCGAAAAGGGGTGTTCCACTAAATTTGAATTTCAAGATGTAAAGTAATTGTCCTTTATTCTATTTAAAATAATATATTGCTTTGATTTTATCTTTTTTAAGATCTTGTGATTCAAATTAAAAGTGTGCATACTATTACATTTTTTGAATTTTATAATTTTAGACTTGTCATTATCATTATTTTTTACTATAATAATTAAGAGATAGTCATTAAAAGGTCAAATGAGAATATTAGAAGTTTAGACTTTTCTCTACTAAATATAGGAAGGTTAAGTGACGTTCTTTTATTTAGGTACCAAATTAGGAAGAGTAACAAACTAAGATGCATGAATCTAACTAATTTTTTTTATACTAATTACATAAAATCTTTAAAAGAATTCTCAGAAATTCTTGAGTTCTTAAAAAAATAAAAAAAATTAATATGTTACTAATATTTGGATTGGAATATTATCTATATCACAGTTTTAAAGTGTGACCTTTCTATAAATTTTATTAGTGCAAAATATTTTATGCACTGAATTGTTATTTTAAGTTTAGTCAATTATAGAGTGTGAATACATGACAAATTAGAAGTCTTTGAAAGACAACTGGAGTGAGACTAGCTATTCATACTTGACTTGTTAGACACACACTTAAGCAAACTGAAAAATTGTAATCCGTCGTCTTTCTATTTCAATTTATATGATATAAATTAGATTTTAAAATTAAATTTTAAAAATATTAATCATGATTTATTTTTTTTATTAGTTTTTATGATTCAATGTACTTTTTATGTAGTTCCCAATATATGTGAATTATTCTTCGTAAATCTTAAAGATGATACGTCATGATCAGAATAAAAATTTTTTATGATTGAAATTTAAAATGTCATATAAATTGAGACGAAATAAAGCAATTTCTTTTTGTTTCTTCTAATAAAGTCTTTGTGTATGAATTATTGTCTCCGTAAGTGGTGGGGGATCATTTTATAATAATGTTGACTATCATTTTCCACAATTAGTTGAAATAAAAACTCCATAGGGAAAATCATTATGGCTTTAGAATATATTAAAAGTAATTATTTCCTTCATTTCATATTAGTTGTTATGTTTTACTTTTTCAAGAGTTAATATGACTAATTTTTAAAGTATTACGTAATAGAATATTTCAAAAAATAATAACTACATATTCCAACACTATACAAAAGTACTATAAGTTACAAATTTTATAGTATCAATATGATAAAAAAAAATATATCTTAAAAATAGCATAATTGTTTTTTATCTATTGGATTCTTAATTAACAAAAATACAACGTTTGAGCCAAAGCTATTGAAGTTCCATCGAAACCCATCGCTTTAAGGCTAGCTCCGCCCCGAAGTGAATACAAGTGACACTATGAATTGGTTCACTCTTTAATATGTTGTTCATACCAGCTTGCATGTAACTTGAATTATTTTACATTATACCCCCGCTCGCTCACTAATTCTGTTCCCGAAGAGTTAGATGAATCGATGAAAAGAAGTCACCTAGCATTATTTTAAATTGGTGTCCTCTCCTTAGGCAATGCATTATTAATTGTTGCATTTTAAGAATCATTTGGTACCTTATTTATGTGATAAAAGCATATAGTAAAATTCAATATAATAACTTTAATTTACCTTTTGATCATGAGTAGGAGGTTTTGGAAGCTATCTTTTTGGCATGAGTGAAGTTATTGCTAAGCAATCAACAGAAGCAAATGCTGCAGATAATGTCAAGAACCCTTCTTTAGGATGGATGATTACTTTCCTCTTGGTTGTTAGCTTTCTTGGGCTTTTCTCTGTTGTTCCGCTTCGTAAGGTAAATTCGACATCTCTAATGCATATGTATCACATATTTTCAAGCGTGACGATTATACACTTGTATATAATAGGTTGTAACACTAAAACACACCTCGAAATTAATGAGTCAGTTGTCATGTGAATGAAATTTTGATTAGGCAAGTTAAGTTGTTAGGCATATTCTGTGAAATTAGGTCTTAGGCCTAACTCACACCCCAAAAAAGTTAGTGTTATGCGGAATTCGATATAATACGAGAAAATATAAACGCGAAAAACAAGACAACAGATTTACGTGGTTCACCAATAACTTGGCTACGTCCACGGGAAGAGGGGAAGCAGTTTTATTATGGAGAGGCAAGAACAAAAATTACAGAATAGGGTTTGCCCTAGCGTCTATATATAGTGCTAGGGTACGCCCTAACAGGCTTGGGCCCAACATACAGAATTGACAGATAATTAAGGGCCCAATACAACAACATTGTATACCGTCGGGCCGGGGGCGTCTCCGCCCCCCCGGACCCCCAGGCCAGGGGGCGCGTCGCCCCCCTGGACCCCCCGACTCGCTGACCGGGCAGCGAGACCCCCGTCCTTTCTGCTGTAACGGGTCCTATTCAAGGCATTCAACAGTTAGTTCAAAGGGAGGAGGATTGTCCAAGCCTTATAAAGAGTCAACTCATCTCATTGATGACCGATGTGCTATGATACCATGTGAAATTAGGTCTTAGGCCTAACTCACACCCCAAAAGCTAGCTCAAAGGGAGGAGGATTGCCCAAGCCTTATAAAGAGTCCACTCATCTCATTGATCACCGAACTTTTGTCATTCTTTAATAACATAAGGTCTAGTCAGTTTTGAGGTGCGTTTTGATAAACAATTTGTCAACATTGGGTAACCGCGATGTATTGATGCTATCATACAAGTTGCATTGTTTGACATAATGTGAATATATTCTCAGATTATGATTATCGACTTCAAACTGATTTATCCGAGTGGTACTGCAACTGCTCACCTGATCAACAGTTTCCATACTCCACAAGGAGCTAAGCTAGCCAAGTGAGTCTTCTACACCATCAACGATTGTTTCTTATCGATGATAGTACTTAATGTTCTGATTGCTCGTCGTTGCAGGAAGCAAGTAAAAACTTTGGGAAAGTTTTTCACCTTCAGCTTCTTATGGGGATTCTTCCAGTGGTTTTTTACAGGAGGGGATGGCTGTGGATTCGCGAGCTTTCCCACTTTAGGTCTCAAAGCCTACGAGAACAGGTAAACGTTTGAATTTCCATTAATATCAACTTGTTTGTTTGGACTTATTATGCTATTGATACATTTCGCAATGTGTTTTCAATAACTTACACAATGTAGCTTGCCTAATTAGTTGGACTCGAATAAACGTTGAACTTGTACATCTACTGCAATATGCTCTTATGTTTTTGTATGTATATTGGGAAACAAGGTTGTTATGTTTAGCTATGTTGCTCTGGCTCTCCAAGAACGTTGTCACACCCGTGTCAGATCCTCCAAAAATGCACTACTTTTGGAGTATTTGGTACGCGCCTGGTGACATTTTTGAAGAGCCAGAGCAATATAGATGTTTCTATACTCAATTCTGTAACTTGGAAGCACTACTTTTCAATGTTTTCGATTTATTTCTCTGATCAACCAGGTTTTATTTTGACTTCTCCGCGACATATGTTGGTGTTGGGATGATATGTCCATATCTAGTCAACGTATCGTTACTAGTTGGAGCGATCCTTTCGTGGGGTATAATGTGGCCTCTTATTGAAGACAGAAAAGGTCATTGGTACCCTGCTGATCAAAGTCCTACCAGCCTTCACGGCATACAAGGTTACAGGGTACGTAATCAACATGACACGCGATGTTTTTAAATTAGCTCGATCAGATAAAAACTGAAAAATGAGGCTAATGGATTTTTCCGTGATGCTCTTGTAATGCAGGTGTTTATAGCAATAGCTATGATCCTTGGTGATGGTCTTTACAACTTCATCAAAGTACTGGGACGAACATTGTATGGTATATATTGCCAATTCCGCGAGAAAAAAGCAGGTTTAGTCCTTCCTGTTGGTGCCCCGCGTCCATCCCCTGCAGAGGCATCTCTGTCTTATGATGATCAGATACGAACCGAGCTTTTCCTCAAGGATCAAATCCCTACGTGGGTTGCTATAGTCGGTTATGTTAGCATTGCCATCATCTCCATGATAACGCTTCCACACATTTTCCATCAACTTAAATGGTACTACATTGTGGTGATATACATTTTTACACCAGCACTAGCCTTCTGCAATGCTTATGGAACTGGTCTGACTGACTGGTCATTAGCATCAACGTACGGGAAGCTGGCTATCTTCACTATCGGTGCATGGGCTGGGGCTAGTCATGGTGGTGTTCTAGCAGGATTAGCTGCTTGTGGTGTCATGATGAACATAGTCACAACTGCATCCGACTTAACACAAGACTTCAAGACAGGTTACATGACGCTGGCTTCTCCTAAGTCGATGTTCGTAAGCCAGATGATCGGAACAGCAATGGGGTGTGTGATTTCCCCTTGTGTATTTTGGCTATTCTACAAGGCGTTCCACGACTTAGGTATTCCAGGTTCAGAGTACCCTGCTCCTTACGCTCTAGTCTATCGTAACATGTCTATATTGGGAGTGGAAGGCTTCTCAGCTCTACCAAAGAATTGTCTCACATTATGCTACATATTCTTCATTGTTGCTATTGCAATCAACGCGTTAAGAGATGCTCTAGGAAAGAACAAGGCAAAGTACATTCCTCTTCCGATGGCAATGGCTATACCTTTCTATCTAGGATCATACTTCGCCATTGATATGTGTATCGGGAGCCTGATTTTGTTCATCTGGACAAAGATAAACAAGGCTAAGGCCGATGCATTTGGACCAGCTGTCGCGTCTGGACTAATATGTGGAGACGGAATCTGGACCTTGCCTAGTTCAATCTTAGCTTTATCAGGTGTTAATCCACCAATTTGCATGAAGTTTCTATCAAGGAAAGACAATATCAGAGTAGATAAGTTCATGCATCCTAAAACTCGGTAACGTGTAGGTTCTATCGCGTTCTTATTGTTCTGTTTTTTCTCTGTATGTTCGATGTTTATATTGCTATGAACTTGCCATAAAGATGATAGAAGTAAAATTTACGTAGACAACATATTGAGCTTCATATGTTAAAGTTGTAAATGTACACTACATAAGTTTATTGTACTATGTCATTGTTCACAAATTCACAGCTTTATATTTTGGTTAGATAATATGTATTTTGTAACCAAGTTTAAACTAAATATTTATGTAAAATTAAGGTGAGGTGTTACATTTCTCTTTAGTAAATATAAATTTAATGATAATGTCCCTTGCAATTTGGGGACGTGACACTTTTAGTATAACACTATACTATTTTTGTATACAGTTAGAAATAATAATTCAAAGTTGGAGCTTAAGTTGTTTAGGATTTATTATGTTAATATTTATTTAATTAGTGTCTATTCATATAGGATATATATTTTCTAGTCCTAGTTTAATTTCGTTGTTTACTATTACAAATAGAGATATTGTTTGTTATTTTTTCGGTATACAAAATAAATAGAAATTGAAGTAAGAATAAACCTTTAGAGTTTATAAATAAAATATTTTTCATGCATAAATTTTCGATCAAATTTATATTGTTTGATTTTCAAAAAATAAAAAATATCACATACTAAATTGACACAAAAGAAGTACATATCATTTATCAAGATTTGATGTGCTTTCTGTAGCTCTGCAGTTTTACAGCTGCACACTATTAATTTATCCGATAAAATAAAAACTCAACGTTATTTATATATACTCTATCCAACGAAAATTAATAAAATTTAGTCAGTTAGAAAAAAGAGGTGGGCATGGAAACAAAGTTGCACATAGTACAATAATAGCTTTTTTAATACGTCATTATAACAAAGTTCACTCTTCTAAGTTTTGTTTATAGCAAATGAGAAAACAAAAGTTAATTGAAAATATTTGAATTTTCTTTAGTTCCCAACTAAGGAAACGAAACGATCCCCACAAAAAATCATTATCAAAAGTATGTATTTATTTTCTACATTTCCCTATACAGGATTTCACTTTTTTCCACACTAATTTAATTTTTCTTCTTTTTTTTTTTGGTTATATTGCACTAAAAGTATATTAGTCTTAGTATAAATAATTTTTACGTTATCAGATCAAGTAAAGCTACCTATTCTTTTAACTATATATAGTCTTACCAAGTAAACAAGTCTAGATACAAGGTAATTTTACATATCGTTTTTTTGAAAAATTGTATATAATAACAAACTAATAACCTAAAATAATTGGAGTAGCTAGGGTTTAATTTAATTGTGCTCCATAGCAAGCGTTAGCTAAAGTTTTCCAGACGTCTCTCTCCCAAAAATCTCGCTCGCCTCTCTCGCTTTATGCACAGAAGTGTATAAATTATGTTTCTGTTTTGTATAAAGCGAGAGAAAATTGTATATACACATGCAAAAATATATATCTTCGTGTTATACACTTAATTATACAATTTACAAACATTTTACTTTAGATATTGCAGAGAAAAAGGCCAACGAACTATACAATTGCGAATTATACAATTGCGGTGAAATACAATTTTCTTTAGCTTTATACAACAGAAGTGTATATATATTGTGTTACTGTTTTTGTATAAAGCGAGAGAAAAACATATATCTTCTTGCTATACACTTATAATTATGCAAAATACATACATTTTGATTCGATTCAACTGTATGCAAAGCAAATTTTCTAAAAATATTGCAGCGAAATAGGCAGCGAATTATACAATTGTGCATTATACAATCGCAGTGAAATAGGATAGCAAATTATACAATTGCAGCGAAATAGGCCAGCGAATTATACAATTTAGGCCAACAAATTATACAATTGTATATGTATAGCGAATTATACAGTTTTATGTTTGCTATGGAGCGCAATTATGCAAACTTTGCTATAACATACAAATATAAATTTTTTGTTTGTTATATGTGAAAGTTGCCTCTTTTTTTTCCAGGTGTATGTGTTAAATCTTGAATATTTTTAGTGAAATTTTTTATTTCACTATCGATTATATTTATTGCTCTTTAGAGGGTGTGGTATATTATTACTGAACAAATAAAAATGAACGGAGTACGAATTACTATTCACCCTTTTATATATAGTTTAAGACTTCGATTCTAAGTCTTCCTTATAACTTCTCATCATCTTCCTCTTTCTTCCTTTTAAGCCTTTGGAATCTTTGTCACTTTTGGTACAGTATATATAAAAACACTAATATTGACATCAACATGTAATATTATTAATATAAATATATAACTTTCTTTTTAAGTTTTAGCAAACAAAAGAAAACGAAAAAGAAAACTATATATTATAAGTTTTGTAACTTCTCTGTTTTTTTCATCTATTTTATTTGTTGACTATTAGTCCACCTTATTGAAGATCTTTATAATCTTTATTCCACACTTTTTCTCCTTTTTTATCCTATGATTGTACGAAATAAATTATTATTCTACATTAAAGTTACTTGTCATTTTCGACATTTATTTTTACTAAACTTTCATCATTTTTGTTGAATGCAGCAGTAGAGAATATTTTGTTGCTTCAATATAATATAAAGTTATAGTAGTAGCTACAAGATCATAAATATAAAGGTAATTTTTTTTTTAAATCTATTTGTTATTGCATGTTGATGATCATGATGTACATGTTGTTGTTGATTTTTTTTAATTTTTTTGTATAATTTTGATTAATATTAGGGGAAAATGGCTACTACTACAAAGAAGAAAACAGAGAAAACAATTCCTGGATTAGTGGATGTGGTGTTTTCTTGGTCTTTAAAGGATGTGTTGAACAAAGATCTTTACAAAGACAAGGTTTGAATTCATCTTTCTTTTTTGTTGTTTATGTTGCTCGGACTTTTCGAAAATTTTGATGAGTTTTTGTTTGATTCTTAAATAGTACAATGTGTTTTTAGAGGACCTGACATAGGTACGATAACATTTTTGAAGAATCTGAACAATAATAGCTAACAATAGTATGTTATATATGAACACATTTTATTTTGTTTGAGTCAAAATCAATGTGTTTAGTTGGTTGAAAGATAAGTTGCTCCGACTCATTAAAAATGTTGTTTAGCTGTATATGGGATCCTCTAAAAATAGTGTGTGTCTGGATGATTCGACATGGGTTGAAAAACATTTTTGAAGAGTCTGAGCAACGTTATGAGTTGTTAACATTTCATGTCTCATGTAATATCATGAATTGTACTATAATTTTAGTTTTTGAACTTTTGTGTCAAATTTATTGTAATTTGTTCTGTTTCGATATGTTAGGTGAACGAAATTCCAGAGACATTTTTGTCCATTGATCATTATTTGAAGTCATACGTTACTCCACTTCTTGAAGAAACTCATGCTGATTTGCTCTCTAATGTGTCCACTGTTTCGCGGGCACCTGCTCTTGAGGTTGTTGATGTGAAAGTATCGAAAGATTTTAAGCCTCCGAAAGGTTTATATTACAATATTTTGCTGAGAAGAAATCAAAATAGAGAGGAGGGAGAGAGTAATGAATCAAAGCATGAATCGAAATATGAACCAATAGTTGGTGATTTGATTGCACTAACAGATGTGAGACCACGAAGAATCGAGGATTTAAACAGGCCTAAGAGATCATACCTCATTGCTATAGTTCAAGGTATGAATGATGATGGTTATAGAATACCTATCTTGTCTTCACAGCTTATTCCGTTTAAGAAACCGGAGAGGGAAACAGGTGAACAAGGGGACAAGCTTTTTGTTGTCTATCTTTCTAATTTGACAACAAACATTCGAATATGGAATGCATTGCACTCAGACCGGGAAAATTCAAACTTTAATATCATTAAGACCGTGATGAGAAGTGATGATTCGAATGTTGTAAGTACTTTTTTTTCAACTTTACTGTTATAGTGATCATACGTTGAAATTGTATCATTAGTCTAGCATCTAATAAACATTTTGTTTGTAGGGTGATCAAGTAGACTGCTCCCTTTGTTCCGTTAGAGAAGCAGAAACTAATATAGCTATATCGAGTTCAAGAGCCATCGCTCAGTCCTTTGAGCTAGATAGTGCTCAACAAGAAGCTGTTGTAAGTTGTGTTGCTACAAGAGAATGTTCTCACCGGAATATGGTTAAGTTAATTTGGGGTCCTCCGGGAACTGGAAAGACAAAAACAGTTGCTTCTTTACTTTATGTCCTGTTAAAAATGAGGTGCAGAACTTTGACTTGTGCGCCCACGAATGTTGCTGTGTTGGGAGTGACTAAGAGGCTGATGCAGAATGTACAGAGATGTTTGCAATACGACACGTATGGTTTAGGAGATATTGTCTTGTTTGGTAATGGGGAACGAATGAAGATCGATGATCATGAAGATCTGTTTGATGTCTTTCTTAGTAACCGTGTTGCTGCACTTGCTAGCTGCTCGTCTCCGATTAGTGGGTGGAGAATTGGTATACAGTCCATGACATGTTTGCTCGAGAATCCTGAAAAGGAATATCGCAAGTACTTAGAGAAACTAAAGGACAAGGACCGTGACAGTGATGATAATGCGGAGATAGATGATGAGGAAGATGGAAAAAAAGGAAGTGTTACTACTCAAGAATCTAGTTCGAGCAATGATCAAGGACTCGACAAGAACAAGAAGAGTGAGTTATGGAAGAAATTTGTTGTTGAGCCCTTAAAAGAGAACAAGAAGAAAGATAAACAAAAGTCTCGAAGGGATAACAACTCGAAAGAAGGTGAAAAAGCAAACAAGGTCAAGAACGATGGGGAGGCGAGCAACAAAGAAGTAATCGTGTTGACACTTGATGAGTTTGTGAACAAAAGATTCAAATGTATACAGAATCAGTTAACATTTTGCTTAACGAGCTTGTATACGCATCTGCCTACTTCTATCATTTCACTAGAAGTAGCTAAGGAGATGATCAGACTACTTGAGATGTTTCAAACTCTTGGAAAATTGTTTGCTACTGTGGAACAATCTGAAGGATTAAAAGAAATTCTACCGGGATTTGCTACAAAGAATAAGACAAGACGTTTAAATATTCGTACAACTAAAACAGAATGCCTAAAAGTGTTGAAATTTCTTAACGAAAGCATCTCTCTTCCCGATCTCATTGAGGACTACCAAATTCGAAGTTTTTGTCTGAAAGGTGCATGTTTGATTTTCTGCACAGCTTCTAGCTCGATAAAGTTGCACACAGAAGGAATGACACCACTCGAGATGGTTGTTATTGATGAAGCTGCTCAGCTGAAAGAATGTGAATCCACTATTCCGTTACAACTCCCTGGTCTCCGCCATGCTATACTCATCGGTGATGAAAAACAACTGCCTGCTATGGTTCAGAGCAAGGTTATTAGTTAATCTCTTTATAACTTGTTTTTTTTTTTTAAAATTTACTGTGCTGCTCTTTTGTCATTGACAGCTAGTATCCGTTATATACAGATTTGTGAGAAGGCTGAGTTCGGGAGGAGCTTATTTGAGAGGCTGGTAACTTTGGGACACAAGAAGCTTCTTCTTAATGTTCAATACAGGATGCATCCGAAGATAAGTTTGTTCCCTAATAGAGAGTTCTATCAGAAGAAAATCATGGATGGTCCTAATGTGAAATCAGCTGCATATGAAAAGAGATTTCTTACTGGAGATATTTTTGGTTCCTATTCGTTTATTAATGTAAGTGGCGGAAATGAGGAGCACGATGACAAACACAGCTCGAGAAATAAGGCAGAAGCTCTTGTTGTAGCTGAGATAGTTGCCAATCTTCATAAAGGTAATGCACTTATCTTTCAAGGATTTAATTTCTGCGTAAGATGAATGAAACATGTTGGCATACCTAATAAATATTATCTTACCTACAGAATATATCTCTTCGAAACAAAAGGTCCGTGTTGGATGTATATCTCCTTACAAGGCTCAAGTTTTTGCTATTCAACAAATTCTTGGCAACAAATATGACACAGATGTCAAGAGTGACTTCTCTGTGAATGTACGTTCCGTTGATGGTTTTCAAGGTGGTGAAGAGGATGTGATAATTATATCCACTGTTCGTTGTAATGGGAGTGGATCGGTTGGTTTCCTCTCAAATCTTCAAAGGGCAAATGTAGCATTGACTCGAGCAAGGTACTAATTTGGTGAACAACATTACACATAACGGATGGTTTTTGATATTCTTAACTGTCAACTTTGATTCTTATGTAGGTATTGCCTTTGGATATTGGGAAATGGTACAACTTTGATTAACAGTGGTACCATATGGAAGAATTTGGTTGTTGACGCCAAGGTTCGTGGTTGTTACTTTGATGTTACTGAAGACAAGCGATTGAGTCAAGCAATTTTGAACGCGACCATTGAACTTAGCGAGCTAGAAACACTACTCAAAACAGATTCACTGATATTTCAATCAGCCAAATGGAAGGTATGTTGCTTCATTTAGCCTATAATATGAATATTTGAGTTCTATTCTCGAATGAAGAAATTACGAGTTTTTGCTGTTTTAACTCAACAGGTTATATTTAGTGAGGATTTTTCAAAATCCATTGCCAGAATTAAGGATGTTGAGATAAGTAAAGAAGTGATTTCCCTTTTGGTGAAGCTTTCGAGTGGTTGGCGTAAGGCAGAAAAGAAAAACATGTTCAGCAACAAAGGCGGAAATTCTTCTGGATTGTTGGAGGAGTATTTTGTTAAGCACCTAAAATTGATTTGGACCGTAGATATTCAGCAGCAGAACTCTACATACCTTCAAGTACTAAAGATATGGGACATTTTACCAGGATGTCATATACCAAAGTTTGCTAAGAATCTCGACATCCATTTTGGTCAATATACCGTTGATATGATGAATCGATGCAGATACAAACGCGTGGAACGGTACAAAATGTCTTGTATTGTTTCTCTGGTCTACATTTCTGTCAATTCTTACAAGTACATTTTAGGATAATCGAATTAGTACTCCACGAACATGTTTTACTCACGCAAGTCTTCATTTTTCTGCAGAAACTTTGTATTTCCTATGTCTTGGGTAATTGAAGGAAATGTTGTCTCAACAACAACCTCAGCTCACAGTAACCGAGATGACAACTTGGCACGCCAATTGGCAGCTATGAATTTGAGGGATAAACCAGGATCTTCGAGAAGTTCCAAGTGAGTAGAAACAGAACTCAGATGTATGTTTTTTTGGTGTTAGATTAGTCTAGTTACTAACTTTACTCAATTGTTATACCAGTAAGTCCAAGAAGAAGAAAGGAGAACTATTCCGCGAATCAAAACAGAACCAACTTGCTGAAGATTTCATGGAAAAGTATAGGCGCAACAAGTCCAAATAGAAGTGTAAACATCGCGTAATACAGGTAAAACATGAAACAGAAAAGAGTAACACTAAATACATTGTCATATCTACTACGTTACTTCCTATGTTTCAATTTAACTGTCTTAGCTTAACTATCTGCAGACTTTCTTAACATAAAATTCTGTTTTTTTCTTGCAGTTTTTTGCTTGAAAAGCTTAGATTTTTTGGTGCAATTCACTGCCTTCATCATGTTAATACTGCAACTGATCTGGTGATGTGATCCTATAGTTTTTGAATCTGCGCGATTGCTGAGATGGTGTCCATGAGTACTGTAATTATTAGTTACGATATTGTTGAAGTGAAATGGCTTGTTAAATGGACATGCTGATCTTTAAAATGTAGCAAACACCTTATATATAATACAACTACAAGGTCTTTGTATTTGATTGTGCCTACATTGTGAAAATTCCATTCTGTTTTATATTCATACACCATACCATGGTTCCCAGAATTGTAACGCGCGTATTCCATCAATGAATTGATGTTATGTACTTGGACAATATAACTACTTTTTTGCGTAATTTAACATGTTATAACTGTTATTAAGACTATTCGACTCTCTGAGACGCCTATATATATTTCTACAGTGATAGAACAATAGTCAAATTTTATCAGCATTAACTAAGCAAAGCTAAATGGTATATTTCTAAACTGGCTAGTGAATCAATATGCAAAAGTGACAGAAAGTGCTAGACAAAGTAAAAATGGACGGACGAAATATTTTTGTAAAATAACATGACAAGTCTATGTTTGAATTTACAGTCAAAATTAAAAGATTTGAATGTTAAAATCCGAACAGTGTTACATAAATTAATTGAGATATATGGAATAGTAACATTTAATTAATGTTGTCAATATAGGTAATCCCATCCATGCATGGAAATTTTGTAAAAATCTATAATTCCCAAGGAAGAAAATGAGGAGACTTTTGAGGGAAAAAAAAAGGAACTCTTAATGTAATCACTTGTTATTTTTCCTGTTTTAATTTTCCAATTTACTTAGCTAGTAGAAACTCCTAATCTCATAAGAAGAAGAAATAAAAGGTAATTAAACTCCCTTCTTTAATTTTGTTTTTGCTTGTGTAAGGTTAAGATGTTTAATTGATTAATTTATTTTAATGACAATTAGGTGGAAGATCATGTCAACAACAACAAAAGAGAAGAAGAAACCAATTCATGGCTTAGTGAATTTGGTGTTTTCTTGGTCTTTAAGAGATGTACTCAACAAAAATCTTTACAAAGACAAGGTTTGAATTTTTACTTTTCTAGTAAACCAAACAATTATTGTTGACAAAATGAACGAGCTCAAAGTTTAAAATATAAAGAAGTAAACACAAGAAAATATCCAGTTATTATAACATCTACTATATATATAGTGTAATTTTTTGTCGTAAGGTTCCTCCCCTGGTCATCAAGAGAAGTTAGCTTTTCGTTGTGGTCCAAATCTTGTATTTGTATAAACAACTAATTGAATATGTAATAGTCTCTTTTCCATAAACTTCAAATCGTGACTCTCCCTTATTCCTTTGTATTATTAAGTAAAATACTATGTATGTTGTAGGTGAAAGAAATACCAGAGACATTCGTGTCGATTGATAATTACTTGAAGTCATACATTACTCCACTAGTTGAAGAAACACATGCTGATTTGCTCTCATGTATCTCCACAGTATCGCATGCCCCTTCCGTTGAGGTTCTTGATGTTGTAACATCAAGAAAGTTTGAGGCTCCCAAACATCTATATTACGAAATTTTGATTAAGAGAGCTAAAGAGGGAGAGAAAAGTAAAACAGAATACAAACCAGAGAATGGAGATTTGATTGCATTATCAGATGTGAGACCACGAAGAATCGATGATCTGAACAGACCTGAGAGATCTTTTCTCATTGCCATAGTTCAAGACATGGATGAGGAAGACGATGGAGTCTGGATACCTATACTGTCTTCAAATCTTATTCCATTTCAGCGACAAGACAATGAAAAGGGTGAACAAGGGGACAAGCTTTTTGTTGGTGATTGCAACATTGAGTTTCACCATGGAAGTGAACTCGATTCAGAGCTCAAAGAGAATGGACGAAAGATGAGGGACAAAGTCTGATTATCTCTCATCTTTAGGACATTTTTATCATCTTTCCTATTTCAAATCATCTCAGCCAAGGAATATTCCAGATATATTCCATTATATATGTAAATATTGTTTTTATTTATTTACAATTAGTCAGTTAGAGAAAAACAAATAAGAGAAGGACAGCTGGTAGTATAGTAACAAATTTTTATTCCTTTTTGCTTTGTATAAATGCACATGTACAGATTCAATGAAAATGGAACAGAAAATTTTCCTCAATTGCTTTCTTTCTTTTTCAATATGGTATCAGAGCAATAAGATCTTCATCACGACCCTCTTTCTTTTCCTTCTTTTTCTTGACCTCATCCTCTCATGGCTGGTGATACTGCCACATCTCAAGTTGGAGAGGCTGGAGGTTCAACTCCAGTAAGTTCAACTATTCAGATCAACCAAGGAAATGATGCCTCTAATCCTTTTTATCTTCACCCATCCGATTCACCTGGAATGGTGCTTGTCAACTCAATCTTCGATGGGAAGAGCTACGGTGGCTGGCGCAGAGCAGTCTTCATAGCTCTTTCTGCCAAGAACAAACTCAGCTTCATTGATGGAAGTCTTAGTGAACCTGCTGTTTCTTCACCAACCTATAAGGCATGGAATCGATGCAATGATATGGTGATTTCATGGTTACTCAACTCCCTTTCTAAGGATATAGCAGAAAGTGTCTTATATTCAAAAACTGCTAAGGACATTTGGAAAGAACTTGAAGATAGGTTTGGGCAGTGCAATGGTGCAAAATTATTTCAGCTCCAAAAAGAGTTAAGTGATTTGGTACAAGGAAACTCAGATGTGGCTGGTTATTATACCAAGGTGAAAAGGATTTGGGATGAGTTGGATAGTCTTGACACTTGTGCTCATTGCACTTGTGCCTGTTCTTGTGGAGGTAAGAATAGGACTCTTAAATCTCATCAAGACGGCAGGCTCATTCAGTTCCTTATGGGACTGAATGATGCATATTCTAGTGTTAGAAGCAATATCTTGATGATATCACCCTTGCCAAGTGTCAATCAAGCTTATTCATTGTTGATCCAAGATGAGAAGCAGAGAGAAATTCACACTTTTCAACATCCAATTGAGTCAGCTTTCATGGCTGCAAGACAACAATATGGGGTTCAAAAATTCAACACATTAGAGAAGAAAGGAAATTTTGAAGAATCAAAGAACAACTTATTCTGCACTTATTGTAAAAAGACAAGGCACACGGCACAGAACTGCTATAGGTTGATCGGATTCCCAGCAGATTTCAAATTTACCAAAGGAAAGAAATCTCAAACACAGAGTAATGCAGTATACACAGGTACTGATGCAGGAAATTCTTCAATTGCTCTCCCTGAGAAAGAATTCACACGGGAACAATATCAGCACATGTGTCGTATGCATCAAGATTTTCAACACCTCAAGTTAGGCACTCAAGGTGAATCAAACTCTGAGGTTCATATATCTGCTAACTGTGCTGGTATAGCTCAAACTCTTTCTACTTCTATGCATTCTTCTAAATCTATCATCTGGATTTTAGATTCAGGAGCATCCGAGCATATGACCCATGATTCCAAGCTTTTATTCAATATTCACTCTCTACTCACTCCTGTTTTTGTTAATCTTCCTAATTCAGAAAGAATTAAAGTCACTCAAGTTGGAAGTGTCAACATTTTACCCAATTTTACTGTTGTAGATGTTCTCTTTGTTCCTAGTTTTAGGTGCAATCTTCTTTCAGTTCACAAAATATGCTCTAGAGCTAATTTATCTCTTCTTTTTACTTCCTTTGGAACTGTTTTGCAGGCCCTTCAATGAAGAGGCCAATATTACTTGGGGAGGCTAAGCAGGGGATCTATCTTCTTCACACTATCAAGCCTACTACTAGTTGCAATCCTCTAGATGTACCTAGTATTTCTAATTCAGTTTTTACTCTTTGTAATGAAAGCAGAAACCTATCTAGTTCAGTTTCTTTTTCTGCTACTGTTCCTACCGATGTAAGTCTATGGCACAATCGTTTGGGGCATTTGCCTTTAAGTAATATGAAGAATATTTCATCTCTTTCTTATTCTTCTAGTAATTCTATTGATGCTTGTGATATATGTGCCAAGGCCAGACAAGTTAAAATGCCATTTTTCTCAAGTCTTAGATCTACTATTAATGTCTTTGATCTAATTCACATAGATACTTGGGGGCCATATAAAACACCCACTCTTGAAGGTTTTCGATATTTCCTTACCATTGTTGATGATTTTAGTAGGGCTACTTGGACTTATCTCCTTTCCACTAAATCAAATGCTTTTACAGTCCTAAAACAGTTTCTAGCTATGACTGAACGACAATTTGGTAAACAAGTTAAAACCATCAGATCCGACAATGCCATGAACTTGGGGGAAGTTTTGAAATCTCAGAATTCTTTTCTTCAAAGGGTATCATTCATCAGACAACTTGTGTATACACCCCACAACAAAATGGAATTGTTGAAAGGAAACACAAACATCTACTTGAGACTTCTAGAGCTCTTTTATATCAATCAAAATTGCCCATTCATTTTTGGGGTGATTGTATCCTCACTGCTACTTTTTTAATCAACAGATTCCCATCTCGCATTCTTCAATTCAAAACTCCTTATGAAATCTTATTTGGTAAGCCTCCTTCTTATCATTCTCTTAGGACATTTGGTTGTTTAACCTATGCTTGTACTATCTCTCAATTGAGAGACAAGTTTGATCCTAGGTCTATACCAAGTGTTTTCTTAGGTTATCCTTTTGGAAAGAAGGGTTACAGGCTTTTGAATCTTCAGACTATGAAGGTTTTTATTTCTCGACATGTTCGATTCCATGAATCTATTTTTCCTTTTTCCTCAACTTCAAGTCATAAGCATCTATTTCCTGTTCCGGATCCTCATTCTCTTTCTTATCCTGATCATGATCCTTTTGATATTTCTACTTCAGATTTAATTCCTCTCGAATCATCACATTCATCTTCTCCTCTACATGCCGACATTTCTTCTTCTTCTACAACTCCTTCACCCCCTCTCCCTATTACTAGGAAGTCTAATAGAGTCAAACAACCTCCTTCTTATCTTGCTGATTACTTATGTAATTCTGTTTTTGTCACATCTCAACTTACTGAATCATGTTTTTCAGTTTCTCTTGACCCTACTATTTTACCTTTCTCTGCTCTATCTTCTACAAATCAATCTCTCCTTAATTCTACTTCATACATTTCTGAGCCTACCTCCTATTCTCAAGCTGTTCTTCATCCTGGTTGGCAAGCTGCTATGGCCAAGGAGTTTGATGCACTTGAGGCCAACAAAACTTGGGAAGTTGTTCTCTTGCCTCCTGGGAAGAAGGCTCTCCCTTGCAAATGGGTTTATCGGGTGAAGTATAAATCAGATGGTTCTTTAGAAAGGTTCAAAGCTCGTTTAGTTGTACGGGGAGACACTCAACGTGAGGGCATTGATTTTACTGAGACTTTCTCTCCAGTGGTTAAGATGACTACCATTAGATGCTTACTTGCCATTGCAGTAAAAAAGAATTGGAACATTTCTCAGTTAGATGTTAATAACGCTTTTCTACATGGTGATTTACAAGAAGAGGTTTTTATGAAATTCCCTACTGGTTTATCACCACCCACTCCCAATCATGTATGTCTATTGAAGAAATCCCTTTATGGTTTACGACAAGCCTCTAGGCAATGGTATGCCAGGCTCACAGCAGCTCTTAATTTTAAAGGTTACACTTGTTCTCTAAATGATTATTCATTGTTTTTTAGACAACTCTCCGGCAAAGTAACCATTGTGGCTGTTTATGTTGATGATATTTTAATTACTGGGGATGATATTACTGAACAATCGTCTTTGAAAGATTTTCTTCACTCGGAATTTCAGATTAAAGACCTTGGTCAGGCTAATTTTTTCTTAGGCATGGAATTATTGAGAGAACCACATGGTTTAGTTATAACTCAGAGGAAATTTACCTTGGACATGTTGTCTGAATTTGATTGTCTTCATCTCAAGCCTGTCTCTTCTCCTCTAAATCCTGCTCACAAGCTACTTCCAGATGAAGGAGAGCCTTTACCCGACCCTACTTTCTATCGCCGACTGTTGGGAAAGCTTAATTTTTTAACCCATACACGACCGGATTTGTCTTTTGCTGTTCAGACTCTCAGTCAATACATGCAGTGTCCTCGTCAACCTCATTTAACTGCTGCTTATCACTGTCTTCGGTATCTCCTCCGGGATCCTGGATTGGGTTTATTTATGTCTTCCCATGCTTCTTTTCGCCTTCTTGCTTATTGTGATTCTGATTGGGGGAATTGCCCTGTTACTCGTCGCTCCATCAGCGGGTTTTACATCAGTCTAGGGGGTTCTCCGATCTCCTGGAAGTCCAAGAAACAACCTTTAGTATCTCTTTCTTCTGCTGAAGCAGAATATCGCTCTATGAGAAGAGTAGTTGCAGAGGTTACCTGGCTGGTTCGGTTGCTTGATGACTTGTCTGTTCCTCCATCTTTACCTGTGGCCCTTCACTCTGATAGCCAAGCGGCTATCCACATAGCTCGTAATCCAGTTTTCCATGAACGCACAAAGCATGTGGAGTTAGATTGTCACTTCGTTTGCCAACAATTTTTGGCTGGAATCATATCCCTCTCCTATATCCCCTCCAGGTCTCAAGTCGCTGATATTTTCACGAAACCTTTGTCTGGTCCTGCTCATCTGAATATCATCGGCAAGTTGGGTGTGGTCTCCACCCCTCCCAACTTGAGGGGGGATGTTGGTGATTGCAACATTGAGTTTCACCATGGAAGTGAACTCGATTCAGAGCTCAAAGAGAATGGACGAAAGATGAGGGACAAAGTCTGATTATCTCTCATCTTTAGGACATTTTTATCATCTTTCCTATTTCAAATCATCTCAGCCAAGGAATATTCCAGATATATTCCATTATATATGTAAATATTGTTTTTATTTATTTACACTTAGTCAGTTAGAGAAAAACAAATAAGAGAAGGACAGCTGGTAGTATAGTAACAAATTTTTATTCCTTTTTGCTTTGTATAAATGCACATGTACAGATTCAATGAAAAGGGAACAGAAAATTTTCCTCAATTGCTTTCTTTCTTTTTCAATACTTTTTGTGGTTTGTCTGTCTAATTTGACAACAAATATTCGAATATGGAATGCTTTGCATTTAGATCCTGATAATGCAAATCGAAAGATCATCCGGACTGTGTTGCAAAGTGATGTAACTAATGTAAGTTATCTGTTATGTGTTTATGTCACAAGTCATTTCCGGGGGAAATATTTTCCATGAGAAATGACTTCTGTCGTACTAAACACACTCATCACATTTTTTTCCTTCTTATTCTTGTTATTCTTTTATTCATGTTGATTTTGATCAATGTCAGGGTGAAGTAGACTGCACAGATTGCTCTGACAGAGAAACTAAAACTGATGTATCTATCATTCAGTCCTTTGGTCTAGATGATGCTCAACGAGAGGCTATTCTAAGTTGTATCGCAACAAGGGAATGTGATCACCGGAATATGGTTAAGCTAATTTGGGGTCCTCCAGGAACCGGGAAGACTAAAACAGTTGCCTCCTTACTATATGTTCTGTTCAAGATGAAATGTAGAACTTTGACATGTGCTCCTACGAACATTGCTGTTTTGGGAGTTGCAAAGAGGTTGATGCAGCATGTACAAGACGGTCTTGAATATGACACGTATGGTTTAGGAGACGTTGTTTTATTTGGAAACGGTGAAAGAATGAAGATCGGTGATCATGAAGATCTGTTTGATGTGTTTCTTGAGTACCGTGTTGATGTTCTTGCCAGCTGCCTGTCATTAAAACATGGATGGAAAAGTAGTGTACGATACATGATATGTTTACTCGAGGATCCTAAAGAGCAGTACCTTAAGTACTTAGAAAAAGATGAAAATAAGGAACATGACACAAGTGATGATGAAGAGGAAGTAGAAGGTAACATTACCAATGACGAATCTAGCTTGAGCAACAAAGATGGGAAGATCAATGCTCATGGATTAGTAGATAAGCATACGAAGAATAAGTTGTGGAGTAAATTTGTTCTTGAACCCTTAAAGGAGAACAAGAAGAAGGCTTCAAAAGTTAAAAAAAGTTCTCAACGGAGGAACAACTCGAGAGCAGAAGGGGATTCAAGTAACAAAGAAGCCAATGCTTTGACATTTGAGAAGTTTGTTATCAAAGAATCAAAATGGTTCATTAACCATTTATTGTTTTGTCTGCCAAGTTTGTATACACATGTACCTACTTCTGACATGCCACTAGAAACGGCTAACGTAATGTTCAGGCTTCTTAAGAATCTGCTAACTCTTAGAACATTGTTTGCTACTACAGAAACATTTGAAAGATATAAGGAAGTGCTTCTTGGTATTGATACAACAAATAAGGCGAGGCGTTTTGCTAACTTGTATGAAAGTAAAACAGAATGCCTTGAAATGTTGAAATTCCTTAACGAGCATCTCTCTCTTCCAACTTTCAGTAAGTATTTTAAGCCCCCTATTCGGCATTTTTGTCTGAAAGGTGCATGCTTGATTTTCTGCACGGCGTCTAGCTCATCAAAACTGAACAAGCAAGGAATGTCACCACTGGAGATGGTGGTAATTGATGAAGCTGCTCAACTGAAAGAATCTGAATCCACTATTCCGTTACAACTCCCTGGTCTACGTCATGCTATACTCATCGGAGATGAAAAACAATTGCCTGCTATGGTTCAGAGCAAGGTTTTCAAATAGTCATAATATTGAATGTTCTTTCATTACATTACTGCTCTTTCATAATTTACAATTAGTGTCTGTTGTTGACAGATTTGCCAGAAGGCTGAATTCGGGAGGAGCTTATTCGAGAGGCTGGTAATACTAGGACACAAGAAGCAACTTCTTAATGTTCAATATAGGATGCATCCAAAAATAAGTCTGTTCCCAAACAATGAGTTCTATCAAAAGAAAATTATGGATGGTCCTAATGTGAAAGGTGAAAAATATGAGAAGAGATTTCTTACCGGAGATATTTTTGGCTCGTATTCCTTTATCAACGTAAGTAATGGAAATGAAGAGCAAGATGAAAGACACAGCACGAGAAATAAAGCAGAAGCTTTCGTTGTAGCTGAGATAGTTTTCAACCTTCATAAAGGTACGTAACATACGACTTATCTTTCAAGGATTATGTTTTTTGTGATTTGTAGTTGGCATACTTGATAGATATCCTCTTACATACAGAATTCATCTCATCAAAACAAAAAGTTCATGTTGGTTGTATATCTCCTTACAAGGCTCAAGTTTTTGCTATTCAACAAATTCTTGGAAAGAAATATAGTACAGATATAAAGAGTGACTTCTCTGTGAATGTACGTTCTGTTGATGGTTTTCAAGGCGGTGAAGAGGATGTTATAATTATCTCTACTGTTCGTTGTAATGGCAATGGATCGGTTGGTTTTCTTTCTAATCTTCAGAGAGCAAACGTAGCATTGACACGAGCAAGGTACTGTCTTTGGATATTGGGAAATGGAAGCACTTTGGTTAATAGTGGTTCCATATGGAAGAATTTGGTCATTGACGCCAAGGCTCGTGGTTGTTACTTTGATGTTACTGATGATAAACGATTGAATCAAGGAACTTTGAACACGACTATTGAATGTCAGCATAAAGAAACATTACTCATGACAGACTCCCCTTTATTCAGAACAGTCGATTGGAAGGTATGATGAATATTTAACTTCTCTTTCACTCTTCCACGTGACATGTTTAAGACCAAAACAGAACATTAAATGACAGTTCGTACATTCTATCTACATAACATAGATATAACACGTTCTTTGCTGTTTTAACTCAACAGGTTATATTTAGTGAGAATTTCACTAAATCCATTGCCAGAATCAAGGATGCTGAGATAAGTAAAGAAGTGAATACTCTTGTAGAGAAGCTTTCGAGTGGTTGGCGTAACTCAGAAAAGAACAACAACAGGTTCAACAACAAGAGAGGAAATTCTTCTGTACTGTTGGAGGTGTACAATGTAAAGCACCTAAAGTTGATTTGGACAATCGATATTGTGAAACAGAACTCGAGATATCTTCAAGTGCTAAAGATATGGGACATTTTACCAGGATATTATATACCAAAGTTGGCAAAGGATCTTGACATCCATTTTGGTCAATATACAGTTGATATGATGAATCGTTGCAAATACAAACGTGTGGAACGGTACATACATGTCTGTTGATCTCATTTTGTCCCTCGATTTAGCTTTTATACACTGACAGAGTAAAAGAATCTCCGATTACCTAATAATAATATAGTACTCCATGAACATGTCTAGTCGTCTCAACGTGTTATTAAGTCGTTGACTTTACAGCTAACTTACACCAGAGTTCATTTTTCTGCAGAAACATTGCATTTCCAATGACTTGGCTAATTGATGGAAGTGTTATCTCAACAAGAAGCTCAGCTAATAGAGATCGAAACGACAACTTGTCACGTCAATTGGAAGCAATGAGTTTGAGGGATGAACCAGGATCTTCAAGACAGTAAATAGTGATACTATATATAATGTCACATCTACTACTACTTCTTAACGTTTTTAATTTAACTGTCTTAGTTTGACTAGCTACGACATTTCTTAACGTTGAATTTTGTATCACCATCATGTTAATTTACTATGTAGCTTGGATCCATATATATATACAACTCTAAGATCTTAATATTCAATTTTGCCTTCATTGTGATCTCCATGTTGTCCTATATTCATATAGATTTATGAATTAGGACATGCTTATTCGAATTGTAATGCGTATATATATTCCATTAATGAATTTAAGTTATATAAATAAATAATAAGTAACACGTTATACTAACAAATTCGTTACAATTTGTTATAGGTTAACTATCAATGCTATTTACATGAAGTTATTTGTGTAATTACTTTTATACTATCGATACATGACTCAACAAAATGGTATTAAGAACCAGAATAGGCACATTTTGTGCCTCAACATAGTCTAATTCTACCATATTCTACGAGTTCGAATTTTTCCTCAAATTTTCTCTATGTGTTTAAACATTAATTTAATGTTATCTATAAATAATTTAAAACCAAATAAGGTGTGTTTTTATAAAATCCTGAACAATAGACTCAAAATCCTAGCTTTACTCTTAATTATATGTATTATGAATTTTGTTAACATCAACGTGGACGTGCCGGAGTGGTTATCGGGCATGACTAGAAATCATGTGGGCTCTGCCCGCGCAGGTTCGAATTCTGCCGTCCACGATTTTTGATCGTTAAAGATTTAAATCTGAATGCACGTCTAAATACGAGAATAATTTATCGTCATATTAAAAAATATATTCAAGTTTTTTACTAGTCCAATTTAAAAAATTAAGAGATAATTTCTCATTTAGGTCTTAATTTTTCCTTATTATTTATTAAAGTTATTTTCAATACATTTTCATAACATTTAATTTATTATATTAAAAATATTAATATAGTGAAATTGTCGTTTTATTTTTTGAAAAGAAAATGTCAAATCAATATTGAACACGTTAAAAATGAGATACTATATGTTTTTAGTGAGTCATTGTATCAGGTAATTCTGTTCGCATTCCGTTTAAACCATGGAAAAAATGAGAAAAGAAAATGAAACAAACGATATTAAATACCAACTTTTTCTTTTCTGTTTAATTTCCAATGAAGAAAAGGAAACGACTAGGTTTTTAAAAAAATAAATAATAGAATAATAATATATCGCTTCACATTATTGTTTAATGTACAACAATACCTATACATAATGAATTATTTTTTAGATGATCCATTTAAGTTCACCTAAAAATCTTCTTTAAAATATTTTTGAACTATCATCATGTATGTATTAAGACACACTACCACAATGAAATTTACATAAAAACAAGTATTTCTTGTTTTTATATATGCCTTCAAAGCTTTCATCATTTGACATTGTAATTGTCCAGATTTTGATTTTGAGCTTTCAACATTTGATCGTATTTTAAGAGTAACTCCAAATTACTCTTAAAAGTTCAAAAACAACTCCAATTTGTTTTCATGATATGATTTTTCATTTTGAAAATAAAAACAATTTTTTTTGGTTCACGTATATAATTTATTTAACTTGTCACTTTATTTCTAACTGATTTTAATAATCGATAATGATTAACAATTGATTAATTAATAATCGATAAGTAAATTATCTTAATGGTTCTATAACAATTTAGCATATTGATAACTAATAAATTAAATCGATAAACTTCAAAATCGAAATAGTGAAAATTAAAGTTTTCTTGGTAAAAAAAAAGGATTTTCTTACATAATTAAAAATGTTGTCCTTCAATACTTGTGATAGTTCAAGACGACTAGTTTGTCCTTCACTCTTAATTGAGATGTTAATTATGTGGTAATATCAAAGTTATAATAGTAGTAGCTTTGACATCAAATACAATTATATCAAAACATAATAGTAACTCAATTTATTTAGATGTTGAACATCGAATTAAAACCAAAAAAAAAAACCTCAACTACTACAACATTAGTTTATTTTGGGATTTGTTGTGAAAAAAAGCAAAACTAAATTAAATTAATTTATGTTTATCTATAGAAAATTTGAATTGAAAAGATCACTAAATTTATCTAATTTCGTAAAAAATTGAAATTTAAAATGATAGACACATAAATAAAAATGGAGGGAATAATAATTTATTATTAAATAGAGATCTAAATTAAGTTGTTCATTGTGTACATGATAAGTTTGTGTTCTCTTGTCATCTCTTTTATTATTTTAATTAGTTGAAGATGAACTTGTGCAAAACTATGATTTGTTAATTTTTTGTTCTTTTTTTTGTGTATTAATCTAATGGCTTGAGTAACAAAAATTTACGTAAAAGTACGGTATTCCTAAATTTGGACATAAAAAATTGAAATTACTTTTTAAAAAATAAAAAAAGTACAATACATTACATAGTTAACAAGTTAAAATATCTAAAAGACATGAAAAAGAAACTGATCAAAGAAAAACTTGATTTATTCTTGAAATTTTAATTGTGTTATATAAATTGAGATAGTAATATTTTACTCTAAAAGTTCAGTTTTCTATAATAATATACTCCCTCCATTTCAAATTAATTTAATTCTTGAGGTGTTTCATAAATTAGGCATAACTTTTCATTTTTATGTTTATTAATTAATATCAAATTTATAATTAAAATAACTAAAATTAATTAATAAGTAATTTCAATACTAACTTATGAAAGGTAAAATTGAAAGAATGTGCTAAAAGTAATCTTGAAAACTGAACAATTAAGTGAATTTAAAAAATGAGAAATATATCAATAATTCAATTAATTTGAAATGAAAGAAATATTTATTATAATAACTAAAAAATATATTTAACAAATGACATGGTTATTGAGTGATTGATCATATACCAAAAATTCAAAACAATAAGGTCATGCAATCCAATGTGAAGGCTGCATTGAGTTAGCTTTGATTCATTCACAATTGGTCCACTTTGACAACTGCTTAAGTTAATCCAAATTTGGTTATTTATGAGAAAAGTTATATATTAATTCCTAGTTGAATTTGCTCTATAAATAGCTTATATTAAGAGAGGATATTATCCTCAAATTAAGTAGCAAAAAAATAAACACATACAATGGCCTTTTACAAAGTTGGTATCCTTTCTCTCCTTCTATTGTCTGGTAAGGCTTCTTTAATCATATATTATTATAAGCATGAAGCTCTAAAGTGTAAAGTTGAATTACTATTTTGCCCCTATACTAAATTAAAAAGTAATAAAATATCTAATTAATTAAATATTAAATATGCTTAACTCTAAAGTGAAGTTGAATTACCATTTTGACCTTGTACTAAATTGAAATTTGATTAATTATTTAACATTTAATTAGTTAATTTAAATATTAAATTGTCTCATTTTAATAATAAAAATATTAATAACTTTTGTACTTCCTTAGATTAATTTCTAATTAAAATATCTAATTTAATAATATTTATCATTTATTATCTATATGTATATTTAATTTAATCTCCATCATATCATATAATAAGCATCATAATAATAATAATAATAATATAATAATAATATACTAAACGTGGAAAGAATATTAGGCAAAAATTAGATTACATTTTGTCCCTATATCATATAAAAATATTAATCGTCTAATAATTGTTAACTAAATATTAAATAGTAAATTTTAATTACTATAAGGGATGATTAAACATTAAGCAATATCAAATTTATCAAATTCTTCCGGTTACAATTTATTTATGTTGATGGTTAATTAATATTAAATTGTTACAAACAATTATTATCAAGAAGACAAAAAGACTTCTAATGATATTGTTCAATGAATTAAAGGTGAAGACTAAAGGTTACAAAATTAATTAGAAAACTGATAGGTCTCTTTTATTTTTTCCTTTCATCTCCCCTCACCTAAAATTTTCCTATTTAAAGTCACCTAAAAATGAAAATTAACTTATAAATCTCATCTGATCTTCTTACTAAAGTATGTTAATATGTCAGTTTTTGAAAGTTATTTTCATAATTGTTTTAAATGTTCTTTTATAATGTTTCTCTTCTTATTCATTTTAAGTTAAATATGTTCTCTATTTATATAAAGAAGTTTATGTTTAAATAATTAAATAGATGTTACTTATTTGGACATTATAAAATTATTGGTGTAGAACATGTACAATACTTATATATGTACCATTTACAAATTATTGATTGTAATACAAAATTTATATTAAATAGTTTAAAATAAACGTGCAACGCACGTTCTGAAGACTAGTATATATATACACACAGTAGTGGAACTAGAATTTTGTTTAAGGAATATTAAAATCTAAAAAAATAAAATCGTATAAAAATCAAAATATATATATATATATATATTATATATATATATATATATATATATATATATATATATATATGGTGTTAAATGATCAGGTTATATTGAATTTAAAAAGTTACAAAAGTAGAATTAATTAATAAATGGACGGATTAATGACTGAGCAAAAGTTGTATAAGCTTAGATGGATTAAATAATGGGTTAGTGGCCAATCTGTCAAACTCTTATCAAGTTTCAATTTCTTTAATTTGTTTATATTTTAATTTATTTAGCAAATAATTTTTTTTAATTATTATTATTATTATGTTGACATATAACACATCAACTTTTTTTTGAAAAAAAAGATTAAGAATATTTTGATAAAATTCTCATAGTACAATTAAGTTTTTAGTCAAATCAATTAAATTATTTGATGAACAAATTTGTTGAATCATAATGAGTTGCGTTGACCTTTGGAGAGTCTAATGGGATTTGTTATTAAATTGAGCGTTACTTAAGTCGAGATAGACTGAGTCAAGATGAGCTAAATAAATGGATAATTATTGATCCGTCCAACTGGTAAATAAGTTTTTTGAAGATATTTCAATAGGATTTCTTACGAGCCAATTTAATCTACATGTTTAGTCAAAATGGAATAAGCTAGCGGATCACACCAGTCATATATATTTTCATGAGCTAATATTTAACGTCCGTAATTTTGATGAGTTGCACATATCAAGCTTTCAAACTAAATATGTATTTTTTTAATAGGTATATTTTTGTTGGGAATTCAAGTAAAATATACAAATGCCAAGTCATGTCTTCAATATTGTGATGATGAAGTGGCCTACATGACTTGTCCTTCTTCAGGAGATGAACAAATTAGTCAAGTTTGTGTCAATTGTTGCACAGCAGATGAAGGTTGTAAATTGTTTAAAGCTGATGGATCATTAATTTGTACTGGAACTAAAGATTAATATAATCAATCCATCCTTAATTATCAAAATGTATTATGATAAAAAAAATTTATATATATCTTTTTAGTATTTGTATGATTGTACACGCGTGTAATAAGGCTTGAGTTATTTACTCTGACGATGAATGATGTGTAATTCTACTATTCGTATAAAATTAGATGTTTTCAGCGAATTATACAAAATCAAAAGTTCCATAGCAAATATAAAATTTGTTATGAAGCACAATTACAAATTATAGTTATAATATACAAATATGATTTTTATGTTTGTTATATGTGAAAGTATATGTGACAGTGGAATCCGCGTGGAATGTGACATTTACATGTCATTTAACAACTTTCGTTAATAAGGAGGACATTTTTGACCTTAGTCTAACGAAAAGTATAGTTTTGAGCCGAAATATATAGTTAAAGGGTAAATATGAGCTATTTCAGATAGTTTAAGAATATTTTTGACAATTTTTCGTTTTATAAAATTTATGCATAAGTTATCATATTTTACCTATTATATCCTTGATAGAATAGTTCATTAATTTTATCATTTAATAAAGTTGACTTAAGAAAACTTTAGATAAGGATGGAAGGGTAAAATTACATTTTAGTTCAGGTGCAAAATAAAAAAGAGACATATAAAATGGGACGGAAGAGTAGCGAATAGATAAGTTGAATCGTCTAAAGTCATTGTGCACTATCCATTTAGGGCTTACTTATTCAAATATTTAGATCTTAATAGGACAACTTTCACATATAGCAAATAAAAAATTTATATTTGTATGTAATAACAAAGTTTGCATAGTTGCGCTTCATAGCAAACATAGAAATTGTATAATTCGCTATACATATACAATTGAAGCAAATTGTATAAAACGAATTGTATAGAACAAGAAAGAGAAAGACACATGGGTAGAGAACCGTATAAAAACGAAGTGTATAAAACAAATTGTATTATTATAAGTGTATCTAACGATTATATACAATTTGAATTTGTATAAAATGAGAAAGAGAGAAAGACAAAAGAGACTTGACAAGGAATATACAATTGAATCGAATTGTATAAAACGAGAAAGAGAGAAATTAGATACAATTTGAAAATTGTATAAAACGAGAAAGGGCAAAAGAAACTGGGCAGGGAAGTATTTTTATTGTATAATTATATGTGTATAGGACGAAAATATATGTACTTGCATGTGTATATATAATTTTCTCACGCTTTATACAAACAAAACACAATTTATACATTTCGCTTCTGTTTGTATAGGTGAGAAAGGCGAGGGTGGCGAGCGAGTTTTGGGAGAGTGGCGAGCGAGATCTGGAAGAGGGGAGAGAGGAGAACAAAATATATGTATTTATACAATTTTCTCTTTTTTCATACAATTAGAAACAATTTTTATACACTTGTGTTTGTATAAAAAGTGAGGAAGCGGGCGAGAGATTGGAGGAGAGCGGCGAGCGAGATATTTGGGAGAGAGGCGTCTGACAATTTTTTGCAAACGTTTGCTATGGAGCACAATTAAATCAAACCCTAGCTACTCCATTTATTTTAGGTTATTAGTTTGCTATTATATACAATTTTTCCATATTTAAATGTGCATTAAAATATAAACGTATTAATCTTAACGAAAACAAATCATTTGTTCGAAAAACGGAAATAAAAGGGGCTTATTTATTCAGATCTTAATACACATCTTAATATTTAAGTGTGCAATCAAATTTTAACGTCTTAATCTTAACAAAAACAAATTATTTGTTCAGGAAACGAAAATAAAAACAACAAAAACGTGGACGGCAGGATTCGAACCTGCGCGGGCAAAGCCCACATGATTTCTAGTCATGCCCGATAACCACTCCGGCACGTCCACTTGGTGAAAGCTAATTCCATGTGTACTTAAATTTATTGTAATCATAATTATGGAATTATTCATAGTAATTTCTCAAAATATTTATCTCAAATCAATTAATATTTATTATTTTATCCTTTAGAATAATTTTTCTCACTAATTACAAGCACTTCAGTAGCGTAATAATTTTAGAAAGAAAAAACTATATTGTTTAAGACATATATAATTTAATTATGTAATCTAAAAGAGAAATATATAACAAATAAATCGAGACGGAGCCACGAAAAAGGTAGTTAAACAATAAAAAAATATACTTTTTAAAATTATAATTTTTTACACTTTCTAAATATTTTGAATTGTTAACTATAGTTGACTTATAATATTTTTTTATATAATCTATAAAATCTATTTCAAATAAACTAAAAATATTAAATTTATATCAAACATTATTTAGTTTGAATAATATATTTCAAATCAATCAAACTAATTCAAACAGTAGAATATTTCACTTGATAGTTGAAAATTGAATAATTTAACATTGTATGGCCTTGGATTAAAGTAACAACATAGTACCATTTTTAAATTTGAAATATAACTTTTAAATTGAATTTATCAAATATCATATTTTAAATATTAAAAATATATATATAAATAACGTGTCCTCTTATGTGGATGGATAACTATTGGAATAGAGAAGTGGTGGAGGATAAAGACTTAGGTACAAGTTTAATTAATGAATTAAGTAAGGTAGTGATTACCTCCTAATTTTTGTAATTAGTTACTGTATTAATTTGTTTGTCTTACGTATTATTAAAAAAATATTTTTGTTATAGCTTTATAATTTTAGTTTTCCCTTTAAATATTTGATATAATGAATCTAAAAATATTTTAATTTATTTTTAATTTATAATTATAAATATAGATAATTACTTTTTATATTTTATGTCAAATTACAATAGAATAAACAAATTAAAACGAAAGCGATATGATTTACCAAATTCCAACTGTCCCCCAACTCCATGGCCAAACGGATTTTAGGTCCACCATACCTCACATTAATAATTTATTTTTTTTAATAATTAAAAGTCATCATAATTTTTTAAAAAATAATTATTCTAAAATGTACAGTATTTGATATAGTTTTAAAGGGGAAATAAGTATTTTAAGCAGCATCAGTTGATTTTCAAATGTTAATTTGTTTTTCTAAAAGCATTTTTTTAAAAATACAAATTTAAATATTAATGGTTGCTCAAAATATTTTAAAATTTATTAGTGAACCAATAATCTTTTTTATTGACAAATAAATTTAGAAAAATTACTTAAATAATATGATTTTTCGTAAAATACTTTGTAAACAAGTTATGAGAAGAAATAATAATGGATAATGGGAATCCGTGAATAATATTTCAATGTCCTCAAAAAATGTAATTATATTTAAAACAATAAGAAAAATAAAAATAAATCCACGTCAAAAGTTTCAAGTAAATATCTCTTTTGGAAAAAGCAAAAAGAGCAGAGATATTAGTTTTAATTTTTTATTTTTAATTTTAGGGACGGTGGAAATTAATAATAAGAAAAAAATAAAAACAAGGAGCGCCGTAGGAAAACAAAAAGAGAAATAAACAAGTAGCGGTAAAGTAATAAGTTGGAGTGGAGAGCCTTATCCATTATTCCACATTTTCAAACACTCAACTCGCCCACATCTACGGTGCATAACACAAAAAAAAAAAAAAAATTGATTTCGATATCAAAGCTCGATTAATCTGAATTTGAGAAATTCAAATGTATGTGGGCCCCATTTCACATACATTGAATAGGAAATATATTTATTAAAAAAATCATTATTCTTATTAACAATAAATTTTGTGAAAGAAAAATTAGAAATTAGTCTACGAAGATCGAAAAATAACTTATACTGAAATAACATTTATATCGTGTACATATATACAAAAATATGATCTTCTCGAAGTGTGTGTTTGGGTGGGGGTGGGGGGGGGGTGGGGGTGATGTTTCATAAAAATGCTAAAGATAGAGAGTAAAAGAATATCATAAAGGTTCTTGAGATTTTCTAATGTCTTCTATTCTATACAGAACGTTTTTTTATAAATCATAAAAATCTGAATATTTATTCCATATAAAACGGTGTAATGTTTGCCATTGTAAAAGAACTATCTTACGGCATGTTAATATGTTTTGACGCTTCGTTCAAAGCTAATTAGAGAAGGTGAAATATATCACGTAACTCGAATTATTGTAAATTGTTATGAGTATTTGTAACTATATAACAATCAAATTTACACGAGCAGATATTCAAAACTCTTAGTAATAAACCGAAGGATAGTCTCTTTCATTCTCCTCAACTTGCTATAAATTTTTCTTCATATTCACGTGATTCGCTTTTCTCTTTTACTAAATTTAATTTTATCGAGTTAAGGATAAAAGATGGGATAAATAAATAACACGAAAGTGGTGTGCATGCGCCAAAGGATGAACGCAGTTTGGTTCAAACACTTTTTCTTTCCATTTATAGTACTGTTTGGGACAAGTGGGGTCAATTAGGTTGGGTTGGCACTAAGATAAAAAAAATGGATAACGCCGAATCTTTTAAAAATATTTTGATATCACATAACATTAATATTAAAAATTTAAAACTATAGTAAAAATATTTATATTTATACTCCTTTTTTCCCTTATCTTGTTACACCTATTCATTCAATCGAAAAAATTACATTTTTTTTTTGTAAGAGCTGTATGGTGGATTTTGTTTATTTAGATTATGAATGTGAAAATGAGATTAGTTTCTTTGGACCAACAAAACAACCATGGGATCATGGATGAGGAAATTAATGATGATTCTGATTCTTCTGAAATATTGAGTAATTTCTCTTCATCTGATTCGGAGTTGTTTGACGAAGAAGGAGGAGGAGAAGGGGATTCTTCGGATCCAACTTCTCCGAATTCTTCTTCTAGTGATTCAATAAGTCATGATGAACACACAAAAGGAGCTTTGCAAAATATGTCCACTCTTCTACAAGAACTTCCCTTCAAGTAACAACTTCTTTTCCTCTGTTTTCTTTATGTTTTTTTTTAATGTTATGTATTTATATTAAAGTCTGATTAAATTTGAATTGGCGAAAAGTCTCTAATTTCATACGTGACATAGAAGCTTTAGTTGTTGTTCGAATCTCAAGAAATAAGAAAATATAATTTAGGGAGATAATAATTATTAGTTGAGTAATGATTTGAGAAATTAACTTTTGAAAATGGTCGGAGTAGCTTATTTGGACAGAAGACCCTGTATGTGTGATTTGAAAGAGACATTTATCAAGTGACGAAATCAGAATTAAGAGTTTAGAAAATTTTAAATTTTAGAATAGAAGAATAATGGTGGTTGTGAATCTACAATACTAGTGTGATTAACATTTTCATGGCTTCTTTTTTACTGCAGTTAATTAATTTTGTCGGGGATTTATTAGTTAATATATATAAAAATGTTCTAACATAAATATATAATTTATGAAAAAGTCAGTGGGTTTGTCTGATTTCACAAATCCCACCTAGCTTTGTCTCTGGATGAAATCGCTCATGACCTGAAGAGATTTTAATTCTGATTAAAATTAAGTGAATATTCGTCATTTATCGACTATAAGGTCACTTAATAGATTGTAAGTGTGAATTATTCAACACTAAGGGAGTTGGTAATTTAAAAATACTTGAAATAAGGCTAGAAATTTGATACTACTACTTTGCAAGATCAACAATGTAAAATTCTTTTTAGGTGATTATGCTACAAGTTTAAAGTTTGTTTGGCTTATACTTGAATCAAAAGTAGGTCATAACAGGCCTTTGATATACTTACTATATTATTTTGCTTTCATATTTGAGCACTGTTGAATAAGATTAATTCGATATATGTATTGTACTTAAAAATAGTTAGATTGTGTGTAAGTAAGCTCAAACCATAAAAATCACTTATCAATTGTATTAAAAATAAGTAATTGCTCGTTTGGATCGAATTACTAAAGTTGATAATAAGCAAAAGTTGAGAGATGTGAAGACTAATTGCTTTTGATTTGGTTTTAACTTAAAAACACTTGATTTTGAACCATTGTTAGAATAGGATTCGTCTCAATTCTTGTTTTCATATTAATTCGTTTATACTACTTCATAAATGTCCAGCCTTAGACGTAAGTTAGGGTGTTGAAGAGTTCCATATCAGATTAAACTATGGTGACTCTTTATACGTTCTCAGAAATTCTTTCACGCCCTAATCTAGCTTTTGAGATTAAATAAGATTTGTGATCATATCTTTTTATTTGTTTTTATCTAAACACCCTCTAAATCTTTCTTCAACAATTTTTCACATTATTTCATTATGATGCTAATTAATTGTCCTTTTTTTTTTTTGGTGTTAATAGGAGAGGTTTGTCAAAACATTACAATGGGAAATCACAATCATTCACCTCTCTATCAAATGTGAGGAGCTTAGAGGACATGGCTAAGCCAGAAAATCCATACAACAAGAAGCTAAAATCATGCAAGAGTTATGGAGTTTTCTTAGAAGGTTTCAAATCAAATAACTTGAATCCTCCTATTAGAAGCAATAGTTCTTCAAGATTAAGCTCAAAGAGAGGCTCATGTTCATCATTAAGAGCAAAGAGAAATGGAAGCTTTCTTGGGAATAATAATAGTAGACCTCCTGTTCCTCCACATACATCAACTAGTACAACTAGTTTTACAACTCAAACCCCTTTGTTTGCTTGATGGTTCTTTATCAAATGGATTTACTAAATGTATTTACTTCGTTATTGTTACTGTTTCTTTTTTTAGAATGCTATGTGATACTTTTTGTAGTACTTGTTATATTTAGTTTTTATGTTCTTTTATATGTGTTACTTGAGTCGAATAGAGGCATACTTTTGTCATCTCTCAATTCCATCATGTGAGACTTCATTAAGTATATTGTGTGTTCAAAGTTTTGATACATTAATTGAATCTTATTATGGTATTTGAAATTGGTTTGGTTATCAAAAGATGACTAAATCTATTATTATTATTATTATTATTATTATTATTATTATATTATTATTATTATTATTATTATGATTATGATTATGATTATGATTATGATTATGATTATGATTTTTGTTATTAAAAAATAAAGGCGTGAAGTTTGAGAGTTGGAAATAAATGGTATGGGTATGAACTTTGTATTAAAAATGGTAGAAATCATTAAAAATGTCCGAATATTAATATATATGATTGAACTTCAATTAGGGGCATACACATGTTTGAATTGGTTTGGTTTGGATATTATAAAAGTATAATATATAAATATGCTATTTAATTAGGTTTTTAATTATATTTATGTTTTTTAACTTTGGATGTGCATAAATAGACACTTAAACTTATATAAAGTTGAACAAATATACACATTTTTTGTCATACGTGGTGTCCAACGTGTATTGTGGTCATGTAGGATTCATGTGTTTATTTATTTAAAAGTTAAATAGTTAAAGTGTCTGTTCGTGCATTATGAAAGTTGGAGGTCAAAGTTAAAATTTGAAATCAAATTTAGAATCCAATATATGTATTATGCCTATTTTTATATAAAACTTAATTACTACTTTTATTTGTGTCGAATTCTTAAATTTCAAAATCATATCAAATAATAAAAATAGATTTTGCAATTTTGTTATTTTGTTTTCACTGAGTTTTTTATATAATTTTTAACTTTTTTATATATTAACTTGTGCTTTAAATATTATTTTAAAAAAAAAAATGATATGAGCCGCGATTCTAGCCAAAAACTAGGATTTAAAAGTAGTGCTAAACACACTTTCTCTTCGTTTCCTTTTGAGTCCAACTTTTCCTTTAAGCTTCTTTTCACTTTCTATAAAAAAAATATAATAAATAATTTTGCATATCGAACTCCATTGATCATAATTCATAAATAAATCTGAAACATGAAAAATATCATAAATTTGAGCATAAATATATACTAATAAAAAACTACAAGTACGTAAGTAAACAACTCTAACTAAATAATATAATAACGATTTATCAATTAAACTATTTATAATTGTTAATAATAAATCTCGAAAATCTAAAATATCTCGATTTACACGTACACGTAAAGTGCATTTAGTGGAAATTGTGAGGTTGTTAGTTTAGGATATCATCAATACTTGCGCCATGACTAAAAAAAAGAAGAAATGTATTTTTGAATATTTGATGCTACTCTACTTAGGTGAACCAACTTATATGACAATTAGTTGTAAGCATTATGACATTTTTTTTGTGATTTTTAAAAATAAACTTAAGTAACTATTTATAATAACAATAAAACACAACATAATGAATATCGGATTAGAAACTTAAATTTATATAAAATTGAACAAGTAGGTTTTTATATTTTATGTGACCTAATACACATATAACATCATATAGGATGTGAACTGTCATGTATGACACTATGTAGGATTTATGTTTCTACGTGAAGACTCAAAGTGATTCCTAAGTTTTCACATGAAACACTAATAATCCCTTATATTTGCAATATTGGTGCATTTTTGGTCCTATCTTAAAATTTTGATTATTTTTCAACGTTAATTTTGTCCAGAATTTTATATAAGGAAGGTCCAATCGTCTTTTTATATATTTAGTAGAAATAATAACTCTGTTTGGGAGAAGGTGATAAGAAAAACACGTTGTTCTATTTACTAGAAATATTACTGCAGCTAAATTAAGAACATCTTAACATATGACTTTGCAGGAAAAGAAAAAATTATACTATTGCACGTGAAATTATCATGATGAACCTCTCGACTTTACCTGCAATACTATTTCTACTAAACAAAACAAAGTCTTTTTCTTCTTAACATTCTTTCATATGAAGTTGTTATTTCTACTAATATATAAAATAACGATTGCACATCATATACATAGGTTATAAATAAAAGCAATGCTAATATTGCAAACATGAGGAACTATTAGTGCTCCATGTGAAAACTCAAGGATGACTTTGAGCCTTAACCCAAAGAAGAGGAACTATTTTAATCCTTTTCTCGTTTTGTACACGTCCAAAGTTGAATGACATAAATGTCAAAGTTAAACGTTTATATATTTTACCTAAAAACAATGAACAACTAATATGAATCGGAGAATATAAAATATGAGATGGTACCACCAAAAATAAAAAAAAATGACAAAAATAACCCTGACCAAACACAATATCATGATAAAACGGTTGGCTTTAGCTTCTTGTTTAAACTGTTATTCTTCATTCGTTATATATGAAAACACTCATTTGCCGTTGCCTAACAACTGTTCGACGAATTGCCTCAAAGAAAAGAAAAAACGAAATTTGTGATCGAACGATTTGTTTATTAGAGGATTTTATGATTATGAGTGGATTTGATCAGTTACAGTGTTGTTACAATTTAAGCCGCATCATTGCTGGCCTTCTTCTCTTCATGCTTTATCATTCTTTCCAATTTCTTGCTTCCTATGCACCCTTAACAACATTCTCCACACACCCTTTTCTATTCTTGATTGATTTCTTCCGAACCATTGTTGAATCATGGAGCTTAAAGGGAATGATTCTGGTTAGTTTGTTAATTGTATCGAATTCTTGTTCATTTACTTTTCTCTTGATTATTATGGAAATACAACCTTGTTATGTATAATGTGTTATCAACCTTGAGTAAAGTGTTAATGATTTATATGCAAATATGGTGCAGATCAAACTTGTGATTGTAAAGTGGTGTTGAAACAAATGGTTGACAATGCGAGCTTCATTCAACTAGATGATTTCATTTATATTTAGACGTTAGAATATCAACGAGATGGTGTTTTGTGACGTTGCTTTTTCTAACGTGCATTTGCCTTTGGTGGTGATCTTGTTGTTTTCAAATCTTGGGTCTGCATCTGTCCATGAAAAGAATTGTTACTTATTAGTCCAATTTCGTTTCAAAGATGAGTCAAACTTGTTAAGTGCTACATAAATTGGGATGGATGGAGTAATGTGTTTGTGTTTTGGGAAATTACTCTATCCGTTTAACTGTGACTGATTACTGGGATTGCTATGATTTTGCTGAAATAATAGATGAAAAGCGGTGATGTTATAGATTAATGTTGGATATAAATTAAGGTTGTTAGCTTGTGTTATGTGTGTGGGCTTATATTTGTTTAACTCGGAGCTATGATTTTTATGATTGGGCAAAATGTGGATTGAATAAGCAAAGGGTCCATTCATAGTTCATCTACGTGCTCATATCATTTGATAATATGAACAATTGAGGGGAATCAAGTGATTTGTCTTTTTAGGAACAATACTCTCTTATATTATTAGCTTTCAATACCCCTAGAACATAGGGAATGTGGAAGGCAAACATTAGAAGTGTGAGCCCTGACGATGACAAAATCTTGGTGTTAAGGGGGAGAGGAGTAGAATGGTGTGCTTATATTCTGAGTTTCAACTTATATCCAACTATGGTTGACCAGTTAACCAAACAGGGGATTTTGTCTGATATCAAAAAAATGTTATAAGCTTAGCACCTGTTCTACAAATTATTTGTTTACAAGTTGTGCCATTGGTTTTGACATGCTTTATTGGAAACATATTGCATCTATGAATTCTTGGAATTAACAGAAATATGTTATTCACACACACACACACACACACACACACACATATATATATTATGGCCATGAAACTATTGGTTAACTAGGCACTTTACCACCTTGCTTAGGGAAGCGACATGGTTCATCTCCGTCGGTCATTGTAATTGGTGGAGGTATCTCAGGGGTAGCTGCTGCACGTTTCCTTCACAATGCTTATTTCAAGGTGAGGTTACTCATGACTTTAAACCCCTTTCACATGTAGTGACTTCTATGCTAATTTTTTCTTGTTAATAAGCTGGTCTATTTTTATCCAGGTGCTCTTGCTGGAGTCACGAGATAGACTTGGTGGTCGCATACACACTGACTACTCGTTTGGTTGTCCAGTTGATATGGGAGCTTCATGGTGAGTAACACTAACCTTTTCCTTTCTAATTCATCCAGAACTGGATGCTTATTCATGTTCTTCAAATTGCATCTCAGGCTCCATGGAGTGTGCAATGAAAATCCTTTAGCTCCATTGATACGTCGGCTGGGGCTCACACTGTATCGAACTAGTGGGGATGACTCAGTGCTGTATGACCATGATTTGGAAAGGTAAATTGGGTTTTTCACATTTAATTTCAAAATGATTTTATCATGTTTACTGGACATGCTTCCTTTTGTTAAAACACCCTGTCTCGCTCTCTATCTGTCTAAATGGAGGGGGTGGCTCTCTTAGTTACACTTCAGATTTTTGGTTTCAGATTTCTAAGTCATGTTCTGTTTCCATTCTGATGTAGCCACCGAAAATTCGGGGCAAAAATCTTCTAGCTTGCTGTTAAGTTGTCTCAGTAGTTTTTCTGCAGGAAAGTATCTTGCAGTGTATTGTAATCTGATTCATAATGAAAAATAAAGTACACTTATAGTTCGTCTGCGTGAAAGAATTGTTGCCTCTGTTCTTTTTGTTTTCTCAGTGCGCTCATATTGAAGCATGCTGTATCTGTTAGATTTTAGCCTATATTCCTTTTGTTTTTGTGTAAATTAACTAGAGATGTTATTTCATCATTCAGGATCTTGCTTATGTTTTCTTTCTTTTAAAGCTGCATGCTGTTTGACATGGATGGCCATCAAGTTCCTCATAAAACAGTTGCTGAAGTAGGAGATGTATTCAAGAAAATCCTCGATGAGGTTGGCTTTGCTCTGTATTTATTTAACACCAAGTGCAATACCTTTTGAGGTTTTATAAAGACGCAAATGAATGATTATGTGTATTGGCAAATGCAGACTGAGAAAGTGAGAAATGAGAATAGTAATGACATATCGGTTCTTCAAGCAATATCTATTGTATTGGACAGGCATCCTGAGCTGAGGTATGTGAAAAAGTTCTTCTCTTATAACCAACTTATGTTTGTTTCTTTTAAATGTGTAATCTAGTTACATCCACTGATCTTACATGTTGCGGCAGGCAAGAAGGAGTCTCTCATGAAGTACTGCAGTGGTACATATGCAGAATGGAGGCATGGTTTTCTGCCGATGCAGACACGATCTCTTTGAAAACTTGGGATCAGGCAAGTTCTTTTTCTTGTTATTCTAAGTTTCTTCTAAAAGAGTAATTTTATGTGCATCTCTTTGAAAAGTATGTGCATTTAAAAGATTTTATTACTATTCCCAATCCCCAAAGACAATATTCCTCATCCGAACGGCAAGGCTCTAACTGCCTGGTTCAGTAATGCTATAAGTAAGAAAACTATCAAGTATGTCAAAAGTTTAAGGCACAATTCGTGTTATTATAGCTATCATTTTCAGATATCTACATACTTCCAAATAGGAAATTTTGGCGTTCCATTTTACATTAGATGCTTTAAATTATCGCCATTAGGATATGTTTGATGAATAGTTTCCTAAATATGTAATATTAATGTTGTTTACATTGTGTGCAGGAGCAAGTTCTTACAGGTGGCCATGGACTAATGGTGCAGGGTTATCACCCGGTGATTGAGGCATTGTCAAAAGATATTGATATTCGTTTGAATCACAGGTATGTTTGGGGTTTTCTGTGAAATGTGAAGTTTGACATCTTGTTTGTTGTTTCTATAGCTTGTTACGCTGTTGGCTTTTTCACTTTAGAATCTGAAAACTAATGCAGCACTTACGATAGACGGACCAACTTGTGGACTTACGATTGAATCTTCTTGTTACAAGATTTTCTATAGGAAAGTTAAGAAACAAAATGCAATTCATTTCCTCCACAGTGATGCCATTTTCTTTTTAAGTCACACCACTGCCCGGCATAGACATCTCTCCTCTCTCCCAATCCCCATGCCTAAAAAAGGGCAGGCCACTGAAATTATGGGAGAAAATGCCCCAGAAGGGTTTCATCTACTGGAAATAATGCTTTCTTATTTGTATTTTACCTTCATTTCAATCACTTCATAATCTATGATGGATTATCTGTCTGCATCAGAGTTGATTTTTTTCCAAGTAATTTCTTATCTTGATTTACCTATACTTTAGCCTCCATGCTTGTCTGCAATTCTAATTTTCCATCGATCTGAATTACTAGGGTAAAGGCGATTACGGATGGGTATAACAAAGTGATGGTTACACTTGAGGATGGGAGGAATTTTGTTGCGGATGCTGCTATAATAACTGTACCTATTGGGGTCCTCAAAGCCAACTTAATTGAGTTCAAACCCGAATTGCCAGATTGGAAGCTTTCTGCAATAGCAGATCTTGGTGTGGGCAACGAAAACAAGATTGCATTACGATTTGATACTGTATTTTGGCCAAACGTTGAATTGTTAGGCATTGTTGCACCTACCTCTTATGCTTGTGGGTATTTTCTTAACCTCCACAAGGCAACAGGGCATCAAGTCCTTGTCTATATGGCTGCCGGAAGACTTGCTTATGACGTAGAGAAATTATCAGACAAAGAGGCGGCTAATTTTGTTATGCGTCAGCTGAAAAAAATGTTTCCTGATGCACCTGAACCTGTGAGTAATACCTGGTCCTACATAATTCTATTACAGTTATTACTGATGCATGCATTATTTAACTATACTGCTTGGACTCACCCAATGTATTGCAACACACATGTCGGATTCGCCATAAATGCACTACGACATCTTTAAAGAGTCCGAACAACATATATTGTTAGTAACTAATAGATTATTTGGAAGTGAAATAAGGAAAGCATGTGTAATAACCATTGAGATGATAGCTATATATGTTGATACTATTTGCAGGTTCAGTATCTCGTTTCACGCTGGGGAACAGATCCTGATTCCCTAGGATGCTATTCGTATGATCTGGTTGGAAAGCCAACAGATATATATGATAAGCTTCGAGCACCTTTAGGTAATCTATTTTTTGGTGGCGAAGCTGTGTGTATGGATGACCATCAAGGGTCTGTGCACGGTGCATATTCAGCTGGAATCATAGCTGCTGAAGATTGCTGCCAGCATCTCATTAAGAGACTTGGAAGTGTTCAACTTGTTTCCTCCAGGGAAGAAATTCTCAAATCCATTGTTCCTCTCAAGATTTCCAGGATGTGATCGGTCATCTTCCAACAAAATCATAACTAGGTTTAGTTTCCCTTTTTTTTTCCCTCCGCTCAACAGGTAATGTGCTCCGATTCATCTTGAACGTTGTCTAGTTTCCCTTTTTTCCCCTTGCTTAACAAGTAATGTGCTCTGATTCATCGTCATTCGATTAAATTTCTGTAATGATATGAATGAAGTTGTAGCACTTGTGCATCAGGCTGCCATTGTTGATTTCAATGAGAAGTCTGCTTGTTTGTTTGGATTATTTCCTTGGAAGTCTTTTACTATTACACAATGAATGTCTGTCAAATGCTGCTAATTTCTTTCAAAGTGTATATTTTACAGATTCATCTGAAGTAGTAACTTTAGTCCAGCTTATGTATTTTCATTAAGAAATTCATTGAACATCACTTTTTTGTTTTAGTAATTCTTTAATTTTAATTTTTCTCGTGATGATAAATTGAGGAGATAGTCATGCATTTTCCATATTATTAAGCCATTAATCTATGAAGAAGTCAACTAATGCAGATCTTATGTAAACAAGATGTTTTTATGTATCAGAAAATGAACTACTTTACTTAATTAGGACAATGGGATTAATTTAATATTATATGTAAACAAAATGTTTTTATGTTTTGTAGATGAAGAATTAGTTGGCTCCAGATGTATAGGAAATGTTAGGATTTTTAAATAGTTTATTACTATAAATATCCAACAAAATAAATAACTCAATGAATAGTTTTTTTTGGAAGTTAAGTTATACTTTCTTCCGTTTTTTAGTTTTATATTTTCTTTTTAGAATCAATAATATAAATTTTAACTAACATTATAAGATGTATTTATATTTTTATTAATTATGTTTTGTAGATGAAGAATTAGTTGGCTCCAGATGTATAGGAAATGTTAGGATTTTTAAATAGTTTATTACTATAAAGATCCCACAAAATAAATAACTCAATGAATAGTTTTATTTTGGGAATTAAGTTATACTTTCTTCCGTTTTTTTTTTATTATAATTTCTTTTTAGAATCAAATAATATAAATTTTAACTAACATTATAAGATGTATTTATATTTTTATTAATTATGTTTTGTAGATGAAGAATTAGTTGGCTCTAGTTGTATAGGAAATATTATTAGGATATGTAAATTAACATTAGAGAAAGTGATTATATTAAATTGATTTGTAATTTAGTATTTACATATCTACATTAAATTTAATCGGGTCAACAATGACTTGTGGATTCAATTTATACGAGACAATATTTTTTATTAGATTAGAAATAAAAAAATACGTTATCGATGAATTTTTTTTTTTAAGATATGTTTTATATAGTGATGGTTAAACTTAAATTATTATATGAAGCTGAGTGTTGATCAGTACTTGAGAGCATCCAAATTTGTAAAATAAAAGTAATTATGTTATATGGATCGAGGCAAGGTAGGAATGACCTCCGTATAAACAAGATGGGCAAACGAAAGATAATTCAGTCATGTAATGAAAAGATGTGAGAATGTATCAGTAAGGAGGTGTGAGAAGAGTGTCGTGTGTCGTGATAGGAGCTAGGAGAGGTAGAATATAAACAAAAGGGAAAATGGATAAGTACTCACCAACCTATGCCCCAAATCTTAAAGACACACTTATACTATACTAAGGTCCTATTACCCCTAACCTTATTTTATAAATAATTTTCTACCCCTTTCCGGCCTACGTGACACTATTTTGTGGGCCCAGCGTATGTTGATATTTTTTTTTCAAGCTAGTGTAACGTAGGCCAAAAAGAATAGAAAATTATTTATAAAATAAGTTCAGTGAGGTATTAGGACCTTAGTATAGTATAAGTGTGTTTCTGAGATAGAAGTTAATTAATTCTATTTCATAGTTATGTCAATGTTTTGTATTTACTATTCTATATGCTTCAAATTATCATTTAGTTTGTGACCTAAATTCATGTCTAATATATGTAATCTTGTATTCGCTTAAAAATATCTCATACCTCATGCTTTTTATATATTTTATGGATCATTATACAAAATTTTGGCTGGATTAATTGTTTAATTTCTTAGTCAATATACAGGTTATACACATATTATACGTGAATCATATACCTTAAACAACTATTTTAAGTTTAAGCAGTTGAGTGGATGGCTATTTATGTTTATCTTATATTTGCCATTACAGGAAAAACTATGGAATAAATTATCCTATTTTTGAAAATGGTCAAAGTAATGTTCACATTTGGCATGGTTGTGAGGACCAATATATTAATTTGAAATTACAAAGGTATGTAGCTAAAATGTTACCTTGGATTCAATATCATGAAGTTCGTGATGGTGGACACTTATTGATATATGATAGTATAGTTTGTGAAGATATTTTAACGTCCCTTTTGATCGGAGAAATATCGTGTATCAATTAAATGAGGATACGTGATCAGTATTCGATGTCTTTAATATTGTAATTGCCAATACCAATGGCATGGACATGTAATTTATACAAATTTTAAATAAAATTGCACATAATTATAGATCATGAATGATTTACTTATTGATATTTGAAAGTCAGCTAACTTCAGACATGATATTAACCAATAAAGAAAAATCATAATTTGATTGGATTTATTTGAAAATTTTTTTTAGTGATTTAAAAAATTAATTAGATCATATAAATAAGAAAGAGAAAATTAAACATCCTACACGGATCAATTTTAGATAATGTTTGTTGTAAAGTCATTTTAATTATGAGGAATTAATAAAATCATTCTAATTAATTCCCACATCGCTTGAAGAAAAGAAACATATGCAATTTATAAAGTTGAGAGTTTAAAGATTGTATGCCGAGTTCAGTATCGCGAACTTATAACCTAAGTGGGGCTTTAAAGTGATGGAACATTGGATTAGTCCAAATGGTAGGGTTTAGGCCAGTATTATACTGGACCGCCCTCTCCAAGCGAGGAGTTGGCCATGTGACCTAGGCGAAGGCCTAGGTTTCACGGATTCTAGAGTGGAGGGGACTGCATCAGGCTGGCTTCACAGAGCAACGATTACCTCCCGCTCTTTGCGGTGGAAGGATTACGGACCGCTGCTGCCCAAGCCCATCAAATGCCAGATGGACTTGTCTAAATTGGACTATCACTTTTTCTTCATATTTTGTTAAAAATTATCCCACTTTTAAAGAAAGTTTAGTAATTTTTGGAATACAAAAATAGAATTGAATAATTCTTTACTCTTTTTATATTAATTAAACATAGGCTGATTTCAATCTTAATAATCGAAAAGTATAAATTGTCACATAAATTTAGATTGAGAAAATTATTGAAATATATATTTGATAATATAAGCAAGACAATCATCACTAGTAATTCCAATTAGAGATGTCACCAAAAGTTACATGATTAATTAATTACTTTATGGTAAAACACACACACACAAAAAAAATAACAACTCCACAGCAGCCAAAAAAAAAGTACAACAATACTATTTAAACATTTGGTTTTTATCATAATAAACCCTTGCGGATCGAAAATATTTCATCTATCTTTAAGGTAGAGGTCTGTTAATTATGCATATATCATATCCTCTTTAATCTTCATTTTGTGAAATTACATCGAGCATGTTGACGTTGTTATAAACGACACAAAGCAAGAATTTGCTCATAATATCTTGGCTTTTCTTTGTTGACTTGACTTGTAATATTTTTGCTTTTTTGGTGATTTGACTTCTCTGTGACAACAACAAATGTTTTAGCAATTGTTCTCAAATGATTTTTTTGCACTTTTCCTGTTCCAGTCTTGGGTAATTCTTCAACAAATTTCACCTTTTTTGGTACCATAAATCCTGGTAAATTTAATCTACAATGTCCAATAATATCCATTTCTTTAATTTGTGAGTTTTTAGTCAAAATCACAAATGCACATGGACTTTCACCCCATTTTGGATGTGGCATAGCCACAACAGATGCCTCTACAACATTTTTATGTTTCATTATAACATTTTCAACTTCAATACTACTAATATTTTCTCCACCAGAAATTATAACATCTTTACTCCTATCTTTAATTTCCAAATATCCATCTTGGTGAATTACACCAACATCACCGGTAAAAAACCAACCATCTTTAAAAACCTCGTAATTCGCTTTATCGTTCTTATAATACCCTTTCATAATACTGCTCCCACGCAAGCACACTTCTCCGGTTGATTTCCCGTCACGTGGCACGCTAACCATGTTATCGATATTTTTCACGTCGACATCAGCTAGGGTTAGTATACTAACCCCTTGTCTCGATTTCAACTTAGCTTGATTTTCATTAGGTAATTCGTTCCATTTATCTTGCCATTCGCACAAGAGGGCCGGGCCGGTTGCCTCTGTGAGCCCGTAAGCATGGACCACGTGGAATCCGAGCTTCTCGATTTTCTCGAGAAGAGGTGCGGGGGGCGGTGCGCCGCCCGTGAGGATTTGGACACGTGTGGTTAAGGGTTTGGAGTACTCATGTGAGTTGGCTTCAAGTAAGATGTTGAAAACAATAGGTGCACAACACATGTGTGTAACATTATGTAACACAATGTTTGTGTACATTTCTTTGGCAGTTGTGTTTCTAATACAAATATTTGTACCACCACGTGCTGCTACACCCCATGTGAATGTCCATCCATTGCAATGAAACATTGGTAAAGACCATAAGTACACTGGCTCAGTACCCATTTCCCAACCTAATAATAGGCTCAAAGTACTCAAAAATGCCCCTCTATGACTATACACAACCCCCTTAGGCTCCGAAGTTGTACCTGTTGAAAACATAGTTAAGTAAATAAAAATATATATTCTTTTCGTCTCAACTCATGTGATGGTATTCGGTATTCCTCAAGGATAAAAGAACCACTTTCAAAACTTATGTTAGTTATATTTGTGGTCATAAATCATTAAGGGTAAAATAGGATATTTTAAGCTAAATTGCTGTGAAATGTAAAAGTTGTCATTCTTTTTTAGGATAGGCTAATAAATTGAGATTAGAGGGGGGTTTACCAATTTTATAAATAAATTAAAATTCTTAGATGAGATGATCAGACGTTTTCAACAGTACCTGATGTATAATTCAAGCTGATTGGATCCCATTCATCGGTGATTTCTTCAGGGACGTAACTAGGGTTTCCTTGGTGCACGAGTTGCTCGTACTCGAGCTCACCTAGTTGGATTCCGGTAGGGGAGTCGATGTCATCGATGACAACGACGAGGGGTATTCTTGTCATTTTGGATGTTGATAGTAGTTCAAGGGCCTTTTTAGCAATTTCAAGGTACTCATAATCAACAAAAAATACTTTGGCTTCAGAGTGTTTAAGAATAATTGCAATATTCTTAGCATCTAGCCTTGTATTTATTGTATTCAATACAGCCCCTGCCATTGGCACAGCAAAATGCATCTCATATATTGCTGGAACATTTGGTGCCAACACTGAAACCTACAAAAAAGACATGTCGTTAATCGATCGTCACATATAATAACTCTTAGCTAACATGATATTTTTTTTATAATTAGTCTATAGCAAAAAGAATGACATTTTTTTTTATATTACATGTAAATCTCTATAATAAGTATTTGTACCTAACTAATGTGACATAACATATAGTTAAACTACATATCGATATAGTGTTAGGTCTTTTACACATTTAACATATACATAACATAAATTCATCGCGTTTAAAATATAATCGATTGATATTTTGTACTTACAACGTCGTTCTTGACAATGTTAAGGGATCGAAGAGAGGAAGCAACGCGACAACAACGTTCGTAGGTTTGGCTCCATGTGAAACGTACATTGCCATAGATGATAGAGGTCCTATTGGCATAACATTTTGAGGCTCTTGTTAAGAAGGTAAGAGGAGTTAAAGACACATAATTTGCTCCACATTTTGGTAAATTATCCATAGGATTATTAAAGTAAAAGTTGTGTTTTTTTTAAAAAGAAGTATAAGGTATTAAAATTTGTTGGAGAGGAAAATATAGTGAGGTAACTTAGAATTTGTATGCAAAAGATGCAAACTAAGATGGAAAATTTATAGTGAAAAAACTAAGTGTGGAGTCAAGACTAATGTGGCCCATTATGGGTCCCTTAATGGTTGTTTAGGTGGAAATCATAGTGAAGTTGCAATGACTATGTATAGTTACGTCGTAATTTACGTAGCACAATTAAATTTTGAAATACAAATTTTTGAATTTTGATGATAAATTATAATAGTTAACAATTTTTAATAGGTAAAAGATATATATAAAGAGACTAGTAAGAAAAACTTAATTAATTCTCGTAAAAATTGTATCATATAAAATGAAACGGAAGAAATAATAATAGTAAATTCCACCATATTTCATAGTTCAATTCCAACTAATAAGACCACTGACCCTTGAAAATGGAGAGTAATAATTAATTGAATTATTAATTATTAATTATTAATAATTAATAATTAAAAACTTTTGGCTGCTTTGACCTCACCACTTCATCCTGGGCTGCCCTAACCAAACTCTCCCTCGCTGAATTAATTTAAATTTTAGCGGTAATTGAGTTAATATAATAGAATTTTATTGGAAAAAAAATTTAATATTATTTATATGAAGTGTTGGTTATAAATATTTATGTTTATTTGCTGCTAAATATAATATAGTGATGTTGCTAATAATTTATTGTAAAATCTTTTATTTGTTTTAGTGTACATAAATATTCAAACATAGGGCGTTCGTAGGTTATTTCGATTTGGTTTTATGTATTATCAATATGATTTATCGTTTTTTTATTTTTAAATATGTTAAATCAATAAGACACTTTATCGGTTTTCGATTTGTTGAATTTGACTTTTAATTCGTTTTTGGTTTAATCAATAAGAAAATACTTATAATTTAAATATATGACTTCTCCAATAGTTTGACGCGATAAGACAATAATGTAACTCTACCGATCGATCGTCAAATGAAAACAATGACAACTAGCATGAAAAAACTATAAAGTACAAGACAAAGAGAAATTAAGAGGAATGATGTTCTTACTTTTGATTTTGACGTTTTCCATGGTATAAAGTTGTGAATTCAAAATTATTGTAAAATATGAATTGAACCGTAAAAAGAAAAGATAGTAACTGATACAAGTTAATATTTTAGATTTATATAGGAATAAAGTAGTATGCTACTACCATTTAATCAATTATCGATTTACCTAATAATCTAATATTAAATATCAAAATCAAATCGGATAATTCTTTTTACAAACATACCTAGAGTCAAATTCTTTTCTTATACGTCTGTATTATATATATATATATACATATATATATATATTATATATATATATATATATATATGTATATATATATATATATATATATATATATATATATATATATATGTATATATATATATATATATATATATATAATATATATATATATATATATATATATATATATATAATATATATATATATATATATTGGAAGTTAATTACTATAACTCAAGCCGATAAATTTTCATATTTCACGTTTTTCATTTTGACCAAATTAGAAAGCCCCAAAAACTGTATATATATATATATATATATATATATATATATATATATATATATATATTATATATATATATATATATTGGAAGTTAATTTACTATAACTCAAGCCGATAAATTTTCATATTTCACGTTTTTCATTTTGACCAAATTAGAAAGCCCCAAAAACTGATTTTTTTTTCTTTCAACGGTCTTTCTTTTTTATATAAATTGAGAAAAATCATGTTCAAGTAACGTAAAACACGTTGAAATAATATTTATCACAATCACATGCTAATTTATTTTTGATAAAATGCATTACTAAAACTTTTCTAAGAAGGGAGAAAAAATTGTTGTAAATTTTTCAGCTTATACCAAATTAAATTAGAACAAGTCGATGACCATATATACGTGTATAATGTGAAAAGTGTGCTTGTGCCTATATTTCGATCCACATATGATAGCATAGTCAAAATTTTCACTAACAAAGTTTAAAATATGAAGAAGTTAAAGGAATTTAATATATATTTTGTATATACATTAAAGTAGTTTTATCGTTGAATATAAAATATAGTTTTTCACGAAATTCTCTTGCTTCCATCTGACTCCCCTCCATGTGATACATTTCATCCACTATTATTTACGCTTTGATTCGATATAGAATTTTTGAAAGTTATGCTTTTTTTCGATCTATTTGATACTATATATAAATTTTAATTAATATTTTTGTATTTAATTTTACCTATTCATTATTTAAATATAGATTTTCAATTTTATTTGTTATTTTTAACATATCAAGAAAATATAATTAATTTTATAATTACTTTCTGCCCCATTAGCATCTACGATTCTAGATAAGGAATTAGTCTGATAGGTCTTTTCGATCAGGAGTTGGCTGGTAATGAATCTACTTACCTTGTTTGTAGACCTACGATGGAGCGAATCCTTATTCTATTAATTTGCTAGTTGCTATTTTATTATTCATTAATTACTTATTCTCCAAATTATTTTTAAAATCTAATATAAAAAGTATGATAAAATAGTTATATCATCATTATTTTCTTTATATATATATAGATATATCGCGATAAATTAAAAAAAAAAAAAAAAAGACAGCAGCCATTTCAGTCATTTCGAAGACCACCTTTTTGGGATTTTTTTTGTTTTTCTTCACCATTTGACTTGACTTTTACTTGTGCTCTCAATATTCTTTAACCACCCAAATATTATGGATCATACTTTGTTAGCATTTTACACGATTTTCTTTTCATATTTTTATTATATATTTTTTCTTTATAGAAAAGTTAAAGCATTATTATAATTTATTTTACTTTTTCCGAAAAGAAAAAATTAAATCACTTTCACATTTTGGTTATTTTTTCTTTAGAGAAAGGTAAGAATATTTCATATTTTCATAGAGTAATATAATAGCATCCACAGGATAGAGGTTCAAAATTTTGTTTATAAGGAGATTATTCTTCCAATAGAGTTTACGATTTTTAATATTAATTTTAAATATATAAGTCTCTTGACCAAATCATATTAATAATATATTTTAGTACATAATTTATTGTCAACAACCATATGCTTTGCAATTATAAGCTTTTTATGACGCCCTAATCACTTTCGAATCCAATAACATGTTGGCTTAGAAAGTAATAATGACGCCATGTGAAAGCTAACGATTACAAATCATATGGTTGATAAATCAATTGACAAATAAAGACATAATAAAAACATATTATTAATAAGGTCTGGTCAAGTGACCTACTTACATATTGAAAACTAATATAAATAACATAAAATATTGGAAGAATAAATCCCTCATAAACAAAACTCTTTAATCGACAATTATTATTGTATTTTGTCATGAGAAGATAGGTCTACAATTTATAGAGTTTCAAATATTTCCTCTAAGGAAGAAATAAATCAAATATGAAAGAAAATAATGCTTTATTTTCAAAAAAAAAATCAAAACATTTATGATAATATTTTATTTTTCTTTCTTAAAAAAAATAAACAACAAAATCAGACAAAACCCTTACAAATTTCCATAGAACCAATATATTATACACATTTACTATTTCTATGACATTTTAGGAAAAGCGAATCAATACAATTTTGAATAAAATTGAGTGGCATAGATAAAATGTATTTTTTTTAAAAAAAATCATTATTCAAATAAATATAGAGCACATATTTTCGATGTGCCCTTTTATTTTTCTACGATAAATAAATATGAAAAAAAAAAAAAACTTTCCCTACTATTTTTTGGTCAATTTAATGTCGGTTTCACACCTAATGAAGTAAGTCCTATGTTGGTGGACTAGCAAACATACTTGGCCCCCATCGACTCATCCAATGGTTAGGGTTTTTTTGGGTTCGTGGATAAGAATAATAATTATGAAATATTTTATGAGATTATTTATGAAAAAAATTACATAAATTAAATGTATTACGCAAAGTATTTATTCAAATTGAACTTAACTTAATATATTTGTTCTGATTGAGCCTACGGCCAAACTATTTGTCCGACTGCCCCCTTGGTCTATTCATTAAATCACTGCTTCTTTATCCTTGATACCACATCTGAATAATATATATCCTCTATTGGTATTTATATACTATGACTAGTCCTTGCTCACGTGCTTTGCACTTGTACCCTATTAGAATTTTTTAAAATGATACAAGTATAAAATATATAAATGAGACATAAAGTTTAAAAAAATTTAAAAAGTAATATACTCGTAAACATAAAAGAATGAAGGTGATATGTATATTCGAATTTTATGAATCAATCGAAGCATCATGTAAGTTTACCCTATTACAAATATAGATACGGTACCCATATCATTATTCACTGGTCACTTGTATTACATATTTTACATGACTTTTCATTTTCTCATTTTAATTGTTACGATTATAAAAGTGAGATTGAACCTTATTATTTTAATTGTTACCATAAAAATGACATGAATAAGATGGCTTTCTTTAGATCTACGTCTCTACGATCTTATAAAATGTGTTGAAAGATATAAATACATTTCTCAAAGGATGAACAAGTGTGTCAAAGGAGATACGGAAGCAATAAGTACTGAAATTATGTTTTTCCAATAAAAATTGAAATCCCAAGGTAAAAATAGAAAATTGTCATATAACTTTAAAATTAAGCAATATCCTCAAGAATACATTCCAAAATTACCACAAATGTCATTAAAAATAGACATAAAAGCATTCAAGGGTACAACATATTAGCAAGACCATACAAAAATAAAATAATAACAGCAAAAATCTTTTCTAGTCTAGTTGAAATCAAAGTGAGGCAAACCAAATCAAATAGCATAAAACTAACAAAAATAATGATACTCAAAGAATACATCAAAATCACCAAACATTAAGAATGAAGAATCAAAAGAACATAGCACTAAAATAACCACACAAAATTAAACAATATAGACATATTCTATTACAGATTATTAGCACAATTCGATGAAAACAAGATCAAACACTATACGAAAATATATTAAAACACAAAAAATAATAAAAAATAATAAAAAATTCAAGATTAAACAAAGTAATAATAAAGGAAAAACATAAAGATTCAATACGAAAGAAATAACCTTTAGTGTGTTTGCTACTTTCTGTATATCATTTCTCTATTAACAACAAATGGTGATAAGTAATAGTCATTGACACAAGTCCCAAGCCAGAATTTTAAATTATTTTTTGATAAAGAAGAATTGTTATACACAGTTATTATGGAAATTGCAGCTTTAGGTCTTTACTCTTAATTGTAACTGTTTTTCAAAGAATATGAACTATTTTATCTAGGTGCATGAATTTAAATTAAATTATTATTTAATATTTAATAAATTATATATTAATATTTAGTTTAGTTTAAAAATAAAATAAGGGCAAAATGGTAATTCAACTTTCAAGTTGAGAGTTTCCCACTTATAATAATATATGATGATATGTAACAATATTCGATCAGTCTTTTCATTGAAATATTGTATGTTACGTTCCTCCTTGATGCCCATGTGTGTGTATACATATATAAAAGGAGTAATTGAATAGTGTTTTTATTGAGTTCTTTTAAAATCGTAATCCGTAACTAAATGGACAAGATAGAGTTGCTCATACCTTGAATGATCTTGTTTGTTTTGGCTCAAACCACCAATACTCAATAAAGTATGTTCCGTTACAATTTATATGTCTAATTTTGTTGATATAAAGTTTTAAAAAGGTGAAAAGATTATAAAGATAGGTAAAAATATGTATCAAGATCGATCCGAAGCAACTCGTATTATACAACTCGAATTTAAATTACAAATTCAACTATAAAATATTGTGATTTTTCCATTCTACAAACCTAATCGACAAAAAATCGAATTATGTTTGCACTGTTAAAAAATACTACTCAATAATCTGCGTATAGATGGCTAGACCAATGTGTCTCTTACTCTCTTGTTGGATATTGGTGTATGGATTGAATCGAATTTGGATAACTTTAGAAAATTGAAATGTAAAATCGGCATATCTGAGATAGTTCCTTTTCCCCCAAAAAATGTAATAACAAATTTTTCCATAGAATCAAAAACGAATTTGGTATATCAATTATCGTGCCCACGGTAAAATTCTGAGTAACCAAGTGCAGAGCAGATAACTACGGAAAGTTTTCTCTCGAAAGGATTTGAGATAAAGTGAAGATACAACAACTACAAGAGATAATTATATTGAATTTTACTACAACCTAATATTTATGATATACATTTATATCAATACAACAATAATTCTTCTTCCTTTTTTTCTTCTAATGTATATTGCTATATATATATATATATATGTTTCATGCTTTATCTTTGAAGAGACACAGTTTTTGTAGGAGGCACAAGAGATTTTGCATATGCAATAGGTAATGCAATCAATTTCTTTGATTTGCTCACATATGCTCTCTTTGTGAAGTTGTTGTAGTCATTGGCTTCAATCTCATCTAGTATTTTGCGGTACAAGACCAAAGATGCCCATACCTGGTAAAAAACGAGTAACTGGTGAGGTTATTTTGCCAGAATAGTAGACAAAGGTAATAAATAAGAGAACACTAAAGATACGAGGTATGGGATATTGTAATTCCAACCCAAGGTACTTGTAGGGTCAAATGTAGTTATTCGATATCTAGTACTAATAAAATGGTTTTGCCATATCCGGAGTCATAGCAATCCAAGCCATTTCAGGATCCACACGATGTAATGTTAGTGCAAATACTGAGAACGACAAGCTCAATACAAGGTTATCCGTTGGTTTTGTAGGTCGTTCAGAGAAAACTAAAGATCTGAGCTATAGAATTTTTCATTTACAACACGACGTGCTTCTTAGATCTAATGTACCTATTCGATGTAATAGAATGATTTTTCCATATAATCTAAGACATTTCATGATCCGCACAATGTCATGCCAAAGCAAATATTCATAACTACGAGCTCAATTCGAGGTTCATTTCTTCGTTGGTAGGGTGAACATGAGGTTAAAATTCTAGCCCTTCCGGTCAACTACCTAAGATTAGGTAGCAGATAACATGGCACCCGGTAATAGTCGTTAAAACTTAAAACCCTTATGTCTCAAACTTCATCGACCTAGAAATACTCAACACAAGCAACCATATTCATCTAACAACGCGAAAAAGAATCATTTCATAAAACTAAAGAGTTTTACGAATGCTTACAGGGAATCTACTAGCTGAGCTCAATTCTGTCACGCCTTTCTCTGCCTCATCAAAGAACTTTCTTGCCCTATGTATTTGTTTCTTCATAAAGATTCTCCATTTATCGGTCACCCTTCCAGCAAATATATCTTCATCGGATAGACCTGCCTGTGCTAATTCATCTTGAGGCAAGTAGACTCTTCCTCTTCTGGCACTGCAGGGAAAGAAATATATAAGAACAACGCAAGCCTAAATACGGCACTTCCAAAGAAAGAATAAAGGAAAGAAATTGATCATGGCTCGTCACTGTCTAGAGCTGATATCATGTTTCAAAGTTCAATATGTCAAAGAAATGTGATAAACGCCGACTAGACAGGTATAGTGACTTTCAAAAGGCATCCGTCATAAATTTGTTCAGGTGTTTTTGCCAAATGTACCAATAATGAAAATATCACAACTTTAAGGTGGAATAAAGATGGACAACGAAGAATTTCTTCGTCTCTAACGACTAACTAATGAGCTTTAAGCTCTCAAAACAAGCAGGATTTCACAACACGGCTTGAGTTCTGCAATATTATTCCCAGAACGACTGATACTAATTACTTTATACTATTATGTTGACATAAAAAACATATAAACCGGATAACGGAAGAGCTCATTTTCCTATATTTTGATATGTAAATATTAGCAAAAAAAATTGTGTGCGTAAAACACAGCTTTGTACTTACTCTTCTCCAACATCTCTGAGTATGTTAGTTAATTGATTTGCGATCCCCAGAGCCAAAGCAGCATTATATACGCTCTCTGTTGTTGCCTTTGATTCAGGGGCGATACCCATAATTGGAACACTCATCAACCCAACCGTACCAGCAACATAATAACAATAAAGGTATAGTTCGTCGAAGTTTTTGTATCTCGATTTTCTCAAGTCCATACGCATTCCTTCAATCATATCTCTGAATGGCTGCAACATATATTGGAAGGTTAGACGATTTACGCTATTGAAGAAAGCAAATCAAATCATGTGAACTAATAATGATTCTGTTCCAAATATATGATTCACATACAAAACAACACGAGAAGACGAAAAAAATGTTAAAACAGAAACGAAGTATGTGTAGTATCTAGGACGAGAGAAACAGATAAAGGAGACAGAACTAGAGATTCAACTACAAACATTTCCGCAAGGCTGAAGTAAGCTATTAGAAAAGCCCTCAGCTAAAGTGACATCAAACGCAAATTGAACAAATATAAAGACCATAGAATTGGTAGACTAACCTGAATATCAACTGGAAAGTTAGAAACTGTATCGGACAAAGCACCATCGAGCATGTCAAATGGCCGCCCATTGAAAACATCTTCTAGCCTATTTTCCCACCTATCTAAGGCTGCCGGGGTAATATATGATGAGTTCGGGCCATCAACAAGTTCATCTGTTCTCCTGCACCATACTGTTTAAACAGATCATAATGAGAAACTATTCAACTCAAGAAGTTCGTTTATATATGCAATCATTAAAAAGAGTTTCCCCTTTCAACACTACAGTAAAGCTTGAAGTGGAGAAAAGGGAGGAATGATATATTTTATTAACATCGAATATGAAGTATAACAAATCACAAAAACCAGTTCCATAGGTAAAAATGTGAACAGCAACGCAAATGAAAATATTAGTATGTAAATATAATCATGTTCTTTTTCAGTGTTTTGGTTAGTATTGAGCATGATATGACCATAAACATCTCAAGCTAGTCAAACTCAGATTTACCTATTACATATGACCCTCAAACTCAAACTTCATTTCTTTTTTTCTCGTCCCCGATTAATCATATATGTTTGTGTGCGTATCTGTTATTAAATGGCTAGAAACCTCACCATATATTGCCCAGATAGCCCTTCTTCTCTCGGGAGTCATTAGCATAGTTCCTGAATAAACAAACAAAGATCAAATTTTGTCTTCATCAATAACATGAACAGATATATAGTCATAATTAGTGCTTACCAAATAATATTTGGTAAACGAATGAATAGATTAAAGAAGCTAACCTAAGTTAAACGTCTTTGCATACTCTGCACATACTTCACCACACCTATCATATGCTTCACTCAACAAGCCCAAATTCCCCGGAATAGGTATATCCGGCTTCACTTCTAACTCATTGGTAGATCTCAGCTGCCTCTTCACCAAGGCTGCCTGCCTCAAAACCACATCATAGACCATCTGTTCCGATGTCATCGTCCGTTCTCCAGATGGAGTAGCCAAAATAGCAGACCGTACAGAAAATTTCCGTCCATTATTAGTTTGCTTTCCACCACCTCTATTGATTCTCTCATTGGACACCAAATTCCTATGCCTCGATGAATCAAAAAAACGGTTTCCCTCCCGGACTGATTCCATGAAACTTGTCCCATTTGAGACGTCACAAGGAGAAACAACCCATAACAAGGCAACAGACATTCTGAGCAAGAAAACCTTGGTTGTCTAAAACAATTCCAAGATTTTTGTCTTTCTTTTTGTCACCTTCCAAACTTTGCTTAGTTTATAGAAAATATATTACTCCTAGTAGATTCCCACTAGAGAATATTTCCACTCTCAAACAAAATTACCCACTTTCTCTTCTGTAGAAAAAGATTATAAAAAGACCACAGACAGGCAAACCAACTTTTCCTCACTCAAACAGGAATGACCTGTTTGACTTCTGCAAAATGAGATAAACCAAACACCACATTTGAGATACAGTTATGACAAAAAAAGTATAACCAGACAATCAACTACAAGTGATGCTGAAATCAAAAGCAAGACAGCACAAGAACACTGAGTGGATTTCTTAGTATCTACAATATAATTATTGAGTTCACGCGTAAAACCATAACCTGCATTATAGACAACCCCCACCCCTACCCTCCAGTATAAATAATTTGAACTTTATAACCCCAAAACTACAACAAAATCAGCAATATTACTACCATGTGTCACAAAGAAAGGATCTTTGTAAAATTACTCTACATTATTGGAAGCACAAATAAAATGAAATAAAAAAAACCTCCTATGACAGTGGAATCACACTTTTTGGGGGTAATGGATGCTTTCTATATTTAGTCAACAAGATTATAATAATCACCTGATTTTTCTAATTTTGGTACACATAGAAGCTATATTCAAAAGCCAAGTGCTCAATTCCTATTATTATATAGTAGCTAGTCGTAAGCGGAGCCAAAATTTGAAGTTTAAAGTTTACACACTCTGCATTCTGCGTAGGGTTTAAACTAAAGCTACTGAATTTAATCGAACCCGTATACCTAACCTATAGAAAGTTAACAAAGAATGTTAAAGATTGCAACTTTATATATCAAGAACTGAAAGGAAACAAAACTTACACAAATTCAACCCTCTCTTTCAACAATGGCCACTCTGAATTTCTATAATTGTATCACACGGCGAAGTCAAAATTTGAAGTTTATGAATTCTGAAAAATTTTAATATTTTTTAACTTACTAGTTTGACTAAAGTTACTGAATTCAACTAAATGCGCAATTTACACTCTAACTCCACCCCCTTATATATAACAAAAACACTAGCAAAGCAATAGAAAGTTATAAAGATTGCAACTTTACATATCAAGAAGTGAAGGGAAACAAACCTTTGTTTCAAGAAATCAAGAATGGCCACTTCCAAGAAATGGAGAATGCAATTTGTTGGTTTTTTCTGCACTTTTTGCTCCACGCATTTTGGTCATTTTATAGCATTTATTATTAATTTTTAAATTTATTTTATTTTATTTTTGCTGATTGGAATTGAGTGATTCAGAATCCATATCCTCATTTTTACATTTTTTCAGTAAATATTAATTCTTTGGTGTTATATTAAGACACGTAGATTTTCAAGTTTTCAGAGAAAAATGACAAAAATGGTCCCTTTATGTTTGGCACTAGGTTCAAATTAGCTTCTTAAATATATTCTTCAACTGTTTTAGTCCTTCAAGTAATTTATTATAAGTTTGAATTTTTTGTTTCCGTCAAATATTTAATATTTTAGATTTTAGGGAAATTATGAAAATCTTTTGACCAAAAATTTAGGGATGTGTATCAGTCGGTTTTTTTGTTTTCGTTTTAAATATTATAGTTGGTTTTTTATTTTTAAATATGTTAAATCAATAACTAAACGCAATAAGATATTTGTTATCGATTTTTGGTCTTTAAAGATTCGATTTTCAAATTAGCCAATAAAAGAATGTTTCCAAAACAATATATGACTTGTCCAGTAATTTAACGCGAAATAAAAAATAGATAAATCAAGTTATTCATTGAGTGCAAAAATTCTGCCTAGTGTAGTAAAAGTATAGTTAATACTCACAATTCACAACTCTAATTATTGCCTAATCCTTGTTGTGGTCGTTGCAAACCTTACTCCTCATCGTTTTCAATTGTTTAGGTTTTGACATTGCGAACCTAAAACTAAAGTAACTTTTTATAAATGCAAAGAGTAGAGTTAAATAGTGTTAATTGAATAGGCTCCTTATAGTTATAGTCTAATATAATGTTATATTAATATTTTTTTGTTTGATATTTATGTATGACTAAAAATTAAAATAGTTAACAATTATATTCTTAATGTATTACGAAAAACTCAATAACCCAATATTAAATGAGTCATGTAGTGTATCTAAATAATTGAGTCTACATGCAAATCCAACGAACTTAGTGATGTCAATTTATATGATTCTGATATAAAATATAAATTTATACGTAAAAATCAATAATAACATACTTAATATAATTCCATAAATAAAATTTAGACAAAATAAAGCATACACAAATTTTACTTAACAATAAAAATGTTGAAATATATGAAGGCGGGAAGATACCGTTATCAAGAAATGAAGTGCCCTCATTGGTTGAGTGTACACGTGTAACTACCTTAGTGGATATTCTATATTTTATTTAGTTTTGGGAAATTGGGTACTAAATTATATATATTGATAAGAAAACCAACCAATTTTCTCTACACCAATAGTAAGTTTTTGTTAAGGCAAAATTCTTACCCCTTGTTATGGTGAAAAGTGGGTGTATACTATTTGGATAAAAATTGATCCACATTGAAAAATTAAATTTAGTTGATTAAATTGTTTAATTTTGTTTGGTTTAGTTTGATCTAAGATTCTTAAGAATTAATAGTCTTTGATTTGATTTTGATTTTATCAAAAAAATTGAAGAAATAATCGAACTGATAAATTATATATATATATATTATATATATATATATATATATATATATATATATATAATATTTATTTTCTTTATAAATAATTTCAAATATCTTATATATGTTTATCATTATAAATAATTTTAAATATCTTATATATGTTTATCATAGTTTATTTATGAACCGTCCTAGACGAGAACATTTATCATATTGGTTTTATGTATGTGAGTATTTTTGACAATTCTTAGTGGAAATGTTTTTTCTCTCTTACTTCTAGGCTAAAATGGTGAATTTGAAAGTTTTATTCATAGTAAATTTAGTAATAAAAAGTTTTATAAATTCGGCTATTCTAAGTATTTTTTCATTTTGAATAAGTTCTTGCCTCTTTTGTTCCTCTTTTGAATGAATTGTTTCTTTAATTTTTGTATGATGATAATCGAATAATTGAATCAAATCAAATCGAAATCTGAACAACCAAACCAATAAATGTATAGTATATTTGATTTGGTTTGATGATAAAATTAATTAAATTGATTTCATTTTGATCGATAACCAACCTAAACCGATCCGTAAACAAGGGCGAATCTACTACGATTTATGGGGTGCCACGCCACCCACGAGCTTCGGTCGAAACGTGATATACATATAGGTGTATATATGTACAATGTATATAAATAAGCAAATGGCAACATTTTTTAGAAAAACCTCTCAAGCTTTAAATAGATGAGGAATTATACTTCAACAAAGCATATTTTGAAGATTATATTTCCTTTTTTCTCTTTAATTCTAGTTTGGCTTAGTTTTAATAAGTAATTATAGTTCATTAATTTAATTTATTAATCTTTGACTTTTTAATAATTTGTTATTAATTATTTATTTGATGGAGAAGTATTAAAAATAGCTTAAAATTATATCACATTGAATAAAGATATTTTGTATAAATAATTTATACTAAAATTATCTCCATTCTCCACTATTAATTGTTTGACCCTAAAAGTATTCATGTTATTACTTTATTCATTTGAAAATTAACTTTTTCTAATGAGCATTATTAATTTTTTATATATATTTCTAATAAAATTATTATTTTTAAAGAATCTCTTTCTTGTTACTTTTCTTTTGAAATCCTTTTAGCAAAAAAAAAATGGAAATAGTAATACTTTTCTTAATCTCATTTTGTAATTTAAATAGAATAATGTCATTTACTTTTTAAATAATATCATTGTAACTTCATCTTTAATTTATATTTAAATATGATAAAATCCTCTTTTCTTAATAAAATATTTAATGTTCCTATTACTTAATCTTTTTAAAATTGATTAAGTAAATATTTTTCCTGTAGCAATCGCAATTGTAAAATATTATTTTACTTTCGTGAAGTAGATAAAAAATAAAATATAAATAAGAGTGGTGATTGATATTCAAATGATTTGTTTAGTTTGTTACATAGTAAGTGATACATTTACAAATATAAGTAATGATGTTCTAATTGACAGTTTTAAAAATATGTAAACTCGTCGAGAACTATTATAAATGAATAATATATATATATATATATATATATATATTTTTTATTTTTTTTGTTTAGTTTGTTACATAGTAAGTGATACGAGTATCTGATAAATGATATTTTTTTCGTCTCAATTTATATAACATAATATAATTATGTACGTAGTTTAAATATATGAAAAGGTTTTACAATGTTCTTAAATTATACCTAAAATTAATGATTTTAAATTAGAAAAGTACACCTCTAATCAAATAAGTGAAATCTAACGAGGGTAAAATGTTAATAGTGTCATTAAATATTTGTCAAATAAAAAATGTGTCATTCATTTTAAGATAAACTAATAAAAAAGTGTGTCATATAAATTAAAGGCATAATACATATATTGGACCATAACTTTGACTTCAAATTTTAACTTTGACCTCCAACTTTCGTAATGCACAAACATGCACTTTAACTATCCAACTTTTAAATAAACAAACACATGAGTCCTACATGGCACAATACATGTAGAACGCCATATAGGAGAAAAATGACATATAGGATGACATGTAAGACATGTGTGTCTATTTGTTCAACTTTATACAAGTATCTACTTGTGCAAAACCAAAGTTGAAGGTCATAAATATGATTCGAAACCAAGTTAAAGGGCATATTTATATATTATGCCTAAATTAAAACAAGAAAGAGTAATTGAAGTTAAAAGAAAATAAACTTCTAATTCAAATATAAAAATAAACTTAGTTCATGAAATATGACTTCGAATTGCCCAAATCATTATCATAAAGTAAATCATTTCATCCTATAATGACGTGGACACTAATGTTCCCGTATATTCAGAATTCATGACTTAATATTAAAAATATAAAAAATATAATAATTATCAATCTTTTAATTTTACGTGTTCTTTATACACAAAAAGAAATGTATGCTTTATCTATTAGGTTTGTTATTGCACTCGAAAATCTATATAATTGTAATTAGCTAGAATTAAATCAAATTAAAAGAAAAAGAATAATCTTAAAAATTAGAAATGGGGGCTAATTTTATGCACAAATATAGTATGGCTATAACTAGGACACGTAGCACTTCGCACTTTTGTGCACTTTTTTTATTGTGGGGTTATCTGAATGGTCTAAAAACATGAATAAATTCCAATTTTATATAATTATGTAAATAATTTGTTAGCTTTTTTTGTTGGAAAAAAAAAACAAATATGGAATAGTTGTAATTTTATGCTTTCAGTCTGCGTCTATGATAATTGCGTTAATGACATTTATAATTCAGTGATAGAAAAAAACAATATCAAAATGAAAATAACAATATCAATGGTTGAAAAAAGAGATTGAGCTTGATTGATTTTTATTTTTTTAATTTTTATGTTAAAATTAATCATCGAGCTTGTTAGATTTTTTTTTTTATTTTTTTTCTAAAAAAAGGAAGATGGGATAAAATCGTTAGTCATATCATTTTTCTTTTGGTCTAAAAATCAAATGAAATTTTAATTTTCTTATGTTTTTTGTAGCAATTTTTTAAGTAATCACCATCAGTTTCTAAGTCAATTCTGTTAATTGGACTAATATAAAGTGTTCCACTTTACATTACAAACTTAAAGAAACTCAACCTTATATTAAAGGGATAATATATATCTACTTTCATAAATAGAGTAATTTTGGCTTTAAACGCAAAAAAATAAAATGAATTATTAAAATACAAAATAAGGTTGCTCCAAAACAAATTATAAAAAGTTATTTTAATGGGTTATAAAAAGTAGAATGTATTATTTCGGTCATCATTTTACATAAATAAATAAAACATTTTTAAAACCAATATATTATATGATAAGTATTATGTATGAATTCCAAACATTTCGATATATACTATTTAAATTAATTTACGTTGTTAGACATGTATTATATTTGTTTGTAGAATAATAACCATCGAATTTATAGTTTTTCAATATTGAATTTGAATTATATTGTAACTATCGTTTGTATTTATACCATTTCAATACAACTCTAATATATATTTTCAAAATTTCACCTATACTTTTTTGTAATCACCATCACTAAATCACCAATGATTTATATTATAATATTGTATATTATTAATAAAAATAAAAGTTTTATCTCTTTTTTTTTTTAATCACCACCATCAGACCACCAATGATTTATATTATAGTGTTGTATATTATAAAATGTCTTAGACTTGTAACAAGCTCAACTTGTGAATAAAAGTAAAGTTACTTTTGAATTCGTTTGATGTTATTTTTCAATTGCAAGTTAGGTATATTTGTATTTATATAATAAAAGTCATTTCTCACTACTTTACACCTTTTCTTTCCTTCACGTAACAAAATTAAAGATTACCATATATTGGATATTTAATTAAGACCTTAAACTTCTTGAAAAATTAATTTAAATAGTTGTCCACTTGTGTGTTTAATGTTAAAATGACAATTGAAACTAACTTTTAGGGCCAATGCCCACATATTTGGCCTAAAACAAAAAGATAATTCCTTTTATGATTGAAAATGTACCATATTTTATAAAGTTGTGTGTCTCTTTGGATGTTTTATATTGCATTATATTTGCATGTTATGATGTATTAGTTTAGATTACGATTGATCGTATGATGAAGATGGGATGTTAGAAAGCAGACTTCGAATTTAAATTTTATTAGTTCAATGTTTAAAGTAAAAAATACGTAGAATGTATTAAAATGTTATTTTATCTTATAATCTTAAATAGATAATATGAAAAAAAATGAAATTAAAGAACTTTCGAGAAAAATTTAGAACAAAAAGAATAGTATTTTATTACGATTTTTATAAACTTTTACGTATAAATTAAAGTTTATGATTAAATTCAGATAAATTCAATATTAATACATTGAATAATCCACACTTGGTTAAAGCAACATGTTTCTCGTCGATTTACTATGAACCACACACATTTTTTTTGTCATCATTCTAAAAAGACAAAGTATTACGTATCTTTCCTCTTATGATGAAATTTTTCGTAAAAGTTTTAGATTTAATCAATTTTAATACAGATATCAAATAATTTTTTTTGTAAAAAAATTATAGATTTAATCAATTTTAATTTAGATATTAGACAATGAATAAAAAATAAAAAAAAAATGATCATCTCTTTCTAGTCCATTCTTTTCTTTTTTAACGTAACAAAAATTATTGGCACACTACACAATAATAGTAATGGAACCAAATTCTTTATTAAAAAAATTTGAATATAAAAAGTTCAATACTATTATTATATAAATAAAATTATATTTGCGATATAATTTCTTGTCAAAGGCCTCTTGGTTTTACTGGCTTCGATCTTAACCACAAGGAATGAGGTTTTGTATTGTTTTGCTGGTCTTTTTTTTCATCGACATCCCCTTTATATCATTTTCGAAAAAGTTCATGTGATTGTCACATTTTTGTTTTATTATATTAGAAAGTCCAATTCTTTATCCTAATATTCTCATTTTGATTCCATCTTCATAGGTTAACTAATTTTCCATCACATGATTATGATTTATCATTGACTAAAGTTACAAGTATATTCTCTATTAAAAGAAGGGATAAGTATATATAATAGCAAACTAATAATTTAAAATAAATTGAGTAGCTACGATTTGATTTAATTGTGCTCTATGACAAACGTTAGCCAAAGTTTGCAGTCGCCTCTCTCCCAGAAATCTCGCTCGCCACTCTCCCTCTGCTCGCCTCTCTCGCTTTATACACATAAGTGTATAAATTCTGTTTCTGTTCTGTATAAAGCGAGAGAAAATTGTATATACACATGCAAAAACATATATTTTCGTGCTATACACTTAATTATACAATTTACAGACATTTTATTTCAATTTAATTGTAGACAAATGCAAACTTTATACAAATATAGCAGCGAAAAAGGCCAACAAATTATACAATTGTGAATTACACAATTGCAGTGAAATACAATTTTCTCTCGCTTTATACAACAGAAGTGTATAAATTGTGTTTCTGTTTTTGTATAAAGCGAGAAAAAAACATATATCTTGTTCCTATACACTTATAATTATACAATATACATACATTTTACTTCGATTCAATTGTATGCAAAGCAAAATTTGTACAAATATTGAAGCGAAATAGGCAGTGAATTATACAATTGTGCATTATACAATTGCAGTAAAATAGGATATCGAATTATACAATTGCAGCGAAACAGCCCATCGAATTATACAATTTAGTCCAGCGAATTATACAATTGTATATGTATAGCGAATTATACAGTTTCTATGTTTTATATGGAACGCAATTATGCAAACTTTGCTATAACATACAAATATAAATTTTTTGTTTGATATATGTGAAAGTTGCCCTTAAAAGAATTGTAAATACTTTTACCTAAAAATTATATAAAATTCATTATAAATGGAGAAATCAACTCTCTATGGCTATTTTTTTTTTTTTTTGCTTTTTTTGGTAAAAAAAAAAGAGGATAAGTTGGGTACAAAAGAGATTTTAATTTATGGTCTACATTCATTACTTACTATAAGATGTGCATGTGCCTCTCAAACAAAAATTAATGGTGACATTGTACCACACATGTATCATGTTGGATTTATGGGTGAGGATTTTTGGAGTATCACTAATTTTTACATAATTATAATATTTGTATTGAGAATTATTTTAATAATATCTACGAAATTTGTATTAAAAAAACTTAATAATAAAGTAATCTCTTGGTCTAGTAGCACAAATGAAACTCACTTTAACTTTGTTGCCCACTTCGGTAACGATTAGAAATTTAGAATCTCCTTCAACACTTATAAAATATTATATATATTATGAATTTTATTAATACTCATTTCATATGAAAGATTGAAATGTAATTACATTTGCTCCAAAACAAAAATTAGGATAATATATTTTACGTCCTATTTTGATATATATGATAATATCATATTAGATGTTGTATTGTAGTTTTTGCTTTTAATAATATATTTTAGTATTTTGTTGTCTTATGGTAAATTTTGCATTGTCTTCTTATTACATATTATATTTATTTATTTTTCAATATTTCCTTTTCTTTCTACATAATAATTGTCATACTTGAGTTAAGGATTTTTACGAAAACAGTCTATCTATCTTCATGATATAGAGATAAAGTTTGCGTATATTTCACCTTTCTCAGATATTACTCATGATATTTCATTGATATGTTATTTATGTGTGATCTTATAAACAAGTGCTCCTTCTATCCAATAATAATTATTTATTATTGACTTGGAATACCTATTAAGAAACTGTAAATAAAAGGATAATTTTAGTATATTACTCTTTGAATGTAATAAATATAATATGTTGAAAAATGTAATAGAAAAAAAGACTATAAATTAATGATAAGGGTAAAACAAAAACTACGTGTAAAATCGTCTATGAATTATAAAATAAATAAGTGTTGTTAGACATCTATTTTTAGCATAGTGAACAACTCTTATTAAACGGAAGGAGTACAATATACTTAGTGTAATTTTATAGATGAAGCTTTAGAAAGGTAAAGTATATGCAAATACCATTATCTTAAAATAAAAATGTTATTTCCAACAGATCCTCGTCTCAAGAAAAATACAACCAAAGTGATATAGGGAAAGAAGTAACATAATAGAAGAAGGAAAAATTAAATAAACTAATACATTTTAAAAATAATTACTGATTTTAGCGATACTTTTTGTTTATTACCATTTATAATAATGTTTTGTTAAATCTGCAATATGTATTAAAAGTGAATTATGTATGCAATATATATGAATTACAATTGTTTTTTGAAATATATTATGTTTGTTTGGTAAAAAGTTGTCACATTGTATTATAAGTGTATTAGAATGTGTGATAAATGTATTATTCATCATTAAAATTTGTATTATATGTGAATAATAAATTAGTCTTTGTTAATATGTATTAAACTTGTATTATAAATGAATTAAAAGTGATCAAATAAAAAAAATATTGTTGCTATAAATGGTAAATATTTTTTTATTATAGCATATTTAGGTAGTTTTCCATAGAAGAAAGCCATATCACAATAGTGTAGATAACCAACATTTCATCCTAAACAATACTCAAAACAAGATAAAACAATAATCAAAATTGTATATAAATTCAAAGCGAAATGACAATAAACTGTCGAATTAACCATCCTATCTGAATTCATATCCTCTCTAACCTCTTGTCTAAAATCATATCTTTAGTAATCAGAAATTATATCACGTCTTATCTAATAAGCTTTCTTTAATATTTTTTCGACCTATTTCTACCTTTTCTAAAACCATCAATAGCCGACTTCTCTTACTTACGCAGACTAATTTTTTCAAAAAAAAATATATTTTCCTTCGTATCGAACACATACCCATGAATCATAACTCATGGAAATGTTTTAGGCCCAATTTGGCCCAAATCACAAGGTTCGTTCATCCTTGACCCGATTCAGAATTTCGACATTGTTCTCCTTCTCTCTTTCTCACAGTTGCTCCATAGCCATCACCTCTTTTACAAATTTTGCTTCATTCATAATCTTCACAATCTCAACTACCCCTTTTACACTTCCCCACAACAACAACAAACAAAAAGATTGAATCTTTTTCCTTAAGTTCCAAAAAATCATCAATTTTTGAAGATCCCACCAAAAAAAATCATCATTTCAAGTCAAAATTTTCAATTTTTCAGATTCCACACCTCTATGGGTGTGATTTAAGATCAAGAAATCATGTTGGGTGCTGTCCAATTAGGACTTTTTGCAGCAGGGGTTGTACTTTTTGTCCCTATGGGTATGGCAGGTTGGCATTTGAGCCGTAACAAGATGCTCTTTTTCAGTTGTGCCCTTTTCATCACTCTTGCTGTTGGTGTTCATCTTGTTCCATATTTCCCTTCTGTTACATCTTTTCTTTCATCAGGTTCAGATTCTTTATCATCTGTTATTGTAAATCGTGATTCTTGTTTTTCTTTACTTCATCAAGTAGCATTTGATTTTCAAGAATTGAGTAATAATAGTAAAAGGGATTCTTGGAAATGGGTTGAGTCTGAAAATGTTGTAGATTGTGATTTCCAGAAGTTGACTAAGAATGATGCTTCAGATTTGTTAAATGGGTCATGGGTTGTTGTTGCTGGAGATTCACAAGCTAGGTTAATGGTGGTTTCACTTTTGGAGTTGTTATTGGGAGAAAGTAAGATGGAGTTGATAAAGAAGGATCTTTTCTTGAGGCATAGTGATTATAACATATTTGTTGATGAGATTGGGATGAAGCTGGACTTTATATGGGCACCTTATATGAGTAATTTGACTGATTTGATAATGAGGTTTAAAGAAAAAAAGAGTTATCCTGATGTATTTGTGATGGGGGCAGGGTTATGGGATATGTTACATGTAAATAACGCGTCGGAATATGGTGTTTTGTTAAAGTCTTTGAAGGATTCAGTAGTGTTGTTGTTACCGGTTTCTTCAGCGTTTGCTAACAGTGATGGTTCTGGGACGAATATTGTGGTTCCAGTTCGATCGCCCAACTTGTTTTGGTTGGGGATGCCTAAGTTGATAAGCTCCATGTTGAAAACAGATGAGAAGAGGGAGAAGATGAATGATGTAATGTGGGAAGCTTATAATGATGAACTTTACAGAAGTAAGCTTCTTCAACAATCTGGTGGACCGTTGTTTTTGCTGGACGTGCATTCGTTGAGTAATAAATGTGGAGCTGATTGCACGTCCGATGGGATGCATTATGAGGGGGCTGTCTATGAAGCTGCTGTACATATCATGTTAAATGGATTGCTGATAGAATCTAACCAGAAGCTATGATGGAGCAATTATGGTTAACGATATGACACCCTTCCGCAATGGGAAAGGGCAATAGAATCACTTTGGTAATTGCTTGAACTCATACTTCAATAACGTCGGTGAATATTTTTTTTTCCAAGTATTCATTTGGCAACTGATATTTCTATAGCAAGAATTCTTTGATGGTAGTTCATATTCTTTTCCCCCTTTGTTCATTTGTATGATTACTGATACTTACACGAATTGTATTCTAGAGCAGGAGAAACTCCTCATATCTCATATGTAGAACAATCGACGTTTCTGAAATATGTACAATATTTTGAGTATCCAGTTACATGATTGCATCTCTATATGGTATTCTACTTGCTTTTATGTCAAGTTGACCTTATCTCTCTTGAACCTACTTAGATTTGATACCATAATAGACTCTAGTTAAATTTCAAAGGTTGATGAATTGAATACTTGCTGTTTTGTATGTTTCTTGGTAGTTGTAAGGTCTAACTTGAGTTCATATATGACTCTTTTGTATGTTTGATGCTCTTGCATTGGAATTAGAACTTCGTCTCCAGAAAGCTTCTTAACTCTCCTTGTATGTTTGAAGCTCCGTTGGGTACATGTCGGATCCTCTAAAAGTAATGCATTTTTGAGGACCCAACACTGGTGTGTGGCAACACTTTTGGAGGGTTCGAGCATCATGGCTTTCTAGCCATATCAAGATGATTTTCTGATTGTGTTGTAATGTTGCAAGGTGAGGAAATTTACCTCTTCTTCCCTCTCCAACCACTGGAATTTTTGCTATGACTGTAGATGAAGTTTGTCTTTAATTGCATTTTTGATCTTATTTAGATATATAGTTATTTGTTATGTTGCTCGCACTCTCTGAAAATGTTTGTTGTACATCCTCCAATATGCACGTGTGAATTCGAGCAACATAGGTTATTTGTGCACTCTCTAAGGTGCTAGAGATTTACCTTTTTCAGCCCTTATAAATGGAGAATGGACCATAATTTTTTCTACTAGAAACAACGACATACTTAGTGACATACTTAGTGTAATCATGCCCTCCTGATTCGGATCTTTAGGCGTTTATCGCCTGAACATGGAATTCATCTGCTGGAGTGAAAATTATCTACAGTGACACCGGCTGTATGTGCAACATTATTCTTCATATAGCAACCAAAACAATACACAACACATGTATAAACAATGAAACATACTATTACATTCAAGTGATCTTACAACTTTGCACTCCAAAATCTACATCTGGTAGTTCCCCATCATAAACAAGCACAACTCAATCTTGATGAATACCTCAAGGAAGGTCCAGAACAGCCTACGATTCGAACTGCTTACCTTGAAAAGTCTGTCCAAAATTCCAGATCTTCGGAGCAACATTGTAAGATGTTAAGGTGACTCCATTACTGCTTGTTATCTCGAAAGAAAGTGGTTGATTCTTCAAATCCGCACTTATATGCCAGTTTTGGCCCCAAATCCTACCCATGGGAAGCCATCCTGTTCTTGAACCCTTGACTTTTGCTGCCACTATATCACCCGCGCCTGCAACGTTACTGATTAAAACAGACAAGAATATTCCAGCACCATTGATCGTGAATCGAACTCCTCCTTCCTTTCTGCACTTAATTCTGTTGGAAATTGTGAAAAAAAGGCACACTGTAAATTCTCCATCAACTGTAGATTCAGAACAGAAGAGCTAACAAAAACTTGAATATTCAGATAAATACTATACATGTACTTGCTAATAATCAAGATACAAAACTATACTCTATCTGGAGTTCAGAGGGACTTTTGCAAGGCTCATGGAAGAAGACTAGAGAAGCTGTTTTCGAAAGACCCTCACTGAGCAAACAATGAAAAAGACGCAATAGTAACAAATAAAAAGAACAAGAAGATAATAAGATATTGAAACAACCCCTAGTGATAGAAATCTATCAATAACAGAAAGAAAAGAATTATACTGATCTCTGGGAAAGGAAACAAATTCTAATCCTCGACCTCTACATCCTCTATGAAGGGTCATGTCCTCGGTGAACTGGAGATGCACCATATATTGTATCTGGATTTCAAAGGAACTTTTGCAAGACTTACAAAGAAGGTGAATACTAGGTGAATGTTCAAGTGCAACATAGTGACACCTGAAGGCGGTGAAAGCAAGGAATACTAAATTCAGTGTATATCGATGAATATGGTTTTATTAGAAGGGAAACAGAAGGACTTCCCTTATAAAATGTTGGTGCCCGGAAATCCACAGATTTTGAGGCTTGATCTATTTTATATGAGCAAGGTAATGCCAAGCACACTAAAGGAGCTGTGCTTGAAGACATGGTGGTGAAGGGCAGGGAGGAATAAGGAAGCAGCTGCTCTGTAAGCTTTAATACATGCTATGATGAAAATCAACGTAAAATACTGTAACTCTGGTGACTATCGATATAGAAGGTTCACATAGTTGACCACAACTAGTTTCGATTTGATGCATAGTTGATTCATTAGTTCAAGATTGGAATTATGTTCAGCTTTGCCACAAATAGACGACCCTATATGAACCAAGGTTTAGGCAGATGGGAAGAGTTCATCTGCTCGCTCTCTACTAGAATCCGAGCCTTGATACCCTTGGTTGTCATTCCAACCCTTCAACCACCACGCTATCCTTAGGGGAGTATGATGCACATTACTATGAAGGGAAATAGTTTAATCCTCCATGAACAACATTGAATTAGAGAATCACAAATGAAATTATGTGAATAGTTTCATGAGAGCCCTTTACGAGAGACATTTAAATTGTTACGGACCTCAAAATTCTAAAATTTTCCTAAGAAATTGACCAAAATTACTAAAATTTCCAACCTTTGAACCATCTAATGCTTCTTATAACAACAACTACACCTTTGATCCCAAATAAGCTGAGATTGGCTATATGAATCCTCAACGACCATTTTTCTCCTTTAATCAGATCAGATTATTCGTGAAACGAATGGAGTAATGAATTATCCCAGTAAAGCATCTAAAAACAACAACAACAATACCCAATGTCCCACAAAATGGAATCCCATCTAAAAACAACAACAACAATACCCAATGTCCCACAAAATGGAATCCCAAGAGGGTAGAGTGTAGCAAATCTTACTTCCAAGGTTGTTTTCGATAAATTATCAACTTAAAGAAATAGCAAAATAGCAGATAGTAGCAGAGCAATAACTATAACAAAATAACATGATAATCGAAATATAAGAAACATCAAATAATAACAGAAATTAAAGGACAAGAAACTATACTACCTTCGATACTGAACAGGCATATTCGAAGCTTTCCAAATAGCAATTTTCTCAAAAGCTTCAATCGGCAGAACAAAATGTGCATTCGGAGGATTACAATGTCCACCGCCATCAGGTTCAAATCCATAATTCGGAGCACAAAAATTCGTTGCAGTAACAATAATCGAAGTACCCGGAATACACCATCGGAGTTCCTCAACACATCGAACTTCAAAGCAAGCTCCGCAAATCTGACCCTTTTCGAATAGCACAGTGCTTAATCCAGCTGTTGATTTACCATACCCACTTCTCTCTAAATCACCGTACCCACACGCGCCACCTACTACATCCCGTGGATCTGCTGGAGCATAGTAGGTTGCCCGTCCCGGGCGCCACTCCGATGGGTGAGCGGCGGCGGCGGCGACGGTGGAGGAGGAAGACGGTGACCAATTGTAGTGGGAGTGAGCTAGTGAGAATGTACTACACAGTGTGAGTGTTAGTAATAATTGTAGCAACATTTTCGATAGTACTGAGAATTTTGGGAATTTGGGAAATTTTATTACTTTTCCATTGATACTACTATAGTTTTTCTTTTAAAATCAGCTGATTAATTTGAATTCGTATTTTTTAAAATTTATTTGAGTAGATTATTTTTTATTCAGAAATTAAATTTGAAATATATAGTTGTTATATTTTTTTGTTTTTATTTTGATATTGGAGGCTATATAAGGATAAATATTTCATAGTATGATCCTTTTTTTTCCACATTTGTAGAGCACAAAAACGAAGCATCTAATTAAGAGTAATGAAATTCATTCCTAATAAGATTCTTCCTTAATAAATTTTTTATACGTAAAGTTTAAATTCAAAACATCTAATGAGACAAAGCTAAATGCTTCGTAACTCAACCCCGAGTTTCTTCGTATCACAAACAAATATAAAATTTAAGACGAAACGATTAAATTTTAGCTACTGTTACTACAGCGGAGCACCACATGCAAGTAATTGCAAGCTAGTAGATTATTCACTCTGAACATAAATTATGTGTCAACTAAAATTTATATATATATATATATATATATATATATATATATATCTATATATATATATATATATATATAATATATATATATATAAAACTGTATCGAATCGAAATACAAAAAAGTTAATAATTATAAATTTTAACGAGGATGCAGAAGTAACAAACAGAAGTACAGTAAAAAACAATTTTCATACAAACCTAGCCTGTGAGAATAACACAAGTGGACGTGCCGGAGTGGTTATCGGGCATGACTAGAAATCATGTGGGCTCTGCCCGCGCAGGTTCGAATCCTGCCGTCCACGATTTTTTGATGTTTTTCTTTTTTATAAATCTGTTTGATTGATATTTTCCGATCTACATATCATGTATTAATTTTTCAATATATACTAATATGCTAACTAACCAATAACATATCAATTATTTTTAAACTGTTTTTCATTGAATTTCATGTGGTATCAAATAATGTAATAAAATATCTCATTCACGAGCCGAAGGTTATGCCTGTTCTGTGCGTCGTTTAGGTTTTGAAATGAACCCATACACCTCCCATTATTTTTGGGCAAAGAATCTTTCGCCTAGCTTTGATATATTTTCCCCTACACAATTCATAATTTTTTTTTATAAATTTCTTAATTGATATGTCCGTCCATTCAATATCAATATAAAATTGAGTTTCTTTGTTTTGATGAATTTCATTTATAGTTAGGATAGACCATGCCTTTTCTTTTCATTCTTATTTTACACCATAAACAAATGAAACTAGTCATTTCTATTATTGTTCTACTATTACTTTTAGAGTTTAGAAGATTCTTGTATTAATAATATATTGAAAACAACTTTTTACATTAATTTTTTTTTCTTTCATCCTTCTTTTTTTTCCCTCCAAAACAAAGTACAAGCCAAACTATAAGAAAAGACAAAAAGATGTTACATCTCCGTGATAATCACTAGAAACTTCTAACTTTTCACTACATTTCACATTCAAATCAAATTTTCCTCCCGCTTCACCCTATTTTTTTTTTTATCCTATTATATTGGAACACGATTAAATTCAAGATTTCGTAACAAAATTTCATCTCGAGTAATTAACACTATAGCATACCTAGCAGCGATAGAGGCCATTTATACCTAGGGCTCAAACTTAAATTGTCTAATTAAGAATAAAAAAATGAAGTACTTATCACTCTGTCATTAATTTTTTTTTGACGATTCTTCATTAGTAATTCCATTTCCCTAACATTCATGAAAATAGTACTATTTACATTGTACAAATACATATTATATGACAAATCTGAAATCACCATAACCAAAACATTGGATTCTTCTTAGTAAATGTCGAGAATTTCAAGAATGGATCTATTACAAAGTGGACAACAACCTCGATTTACCCAAAGCTCTCTTGAACACACTCTACAAAATGTGTGACCACATGGTATAAATGCTGCTCCTTTTTTTCTTCTCATACACACACAACACACACTATCACTCCCCATCCCCACCCCACCACCACCCTCTTCTTCTTTCTCAATCAATAATTCTCCTTCATACACTTCTGTTTCCTCTAACAACCTCATCAACGACATTCTCGTTGGCGTCCCCGGAATATTTCCCGAGACACCTTCATCGGGCCTATTGAGGCCCGAATCTGAGTTCGGGCCGGGCCTAAGCCATGGGCCCGGATGAATGTTGACTTCATTGTTGTCATAAGTTGGTACATTCCTTGGGCTACTTTCATCGGGTCTCAATGGGCCCGAGTTTGAGTTTGGGCCGGGCCTTGAACCCGAAAGGGTATTGTATTCATTATTATCCGCTCTGAAGTGGCGTTCGGCGGCCAATGCGGCCGCCAAATTCATTCCGGAACTTCCTCCTCCGGCCACCGCCAGACACGGTGTTTGTGGCGGTGTGTGGATATGATGACTCATCACTTCTACGTCGTCGTTTTCGTCTTCATCGTCAACGACATTAAACGTTGTTGCTGGCATGATACCCCAAGTGGACCCGCAACATCCGATTCTCTTTAATCCTAGCCGTTCAGTTAGACTCTTTCGTCGTCTTAGAACTCGATCACCACCGTTCATTTTCTATATCTTTAATTACTTTGAATTTTCCTGCGAAATTAAAACCCAAAATTTCATCTATATAGCCATTTATAGATGAAAAAATTGAAATATAATACAAAAAAAAATATGTGTCTATATAGATTTTCAACATCCAATATTACAAATAGACAAACGGTTCATGTACATCCAAATTTCTTGACGCGTTCAATAGAATTCAATCTTTTCTTAACAGAATCAACCAGAACAACAAATATCCTCACTATAATCTTACAAGTAGAAAATGAGAGAGGTGTGCATATATAATCTTTTACTTATCTTCGTAAAAACATTGTTCTAGATAAACTTAGATTAAAGTAATGCAATATCAAAATCAATATAAAAAGGAAATACTTACAACATCACAAATAACAAAAAAATCGAATCGAAGGAAACAACAAATCATATTAACAATAAAAGATTTTCCAACACACAATACGTATATGAACAATCATAATTTTGAATATAATGTATTCTATATGAATTATTAAAAGGAAAGACAAGAGAATTACTCAATATATACTTACCAATAATCAAAAATGAAATTAATCTTCCATGATCATTACACAACTAACAACTTTTTTTTTTCTTTTGATTCAATTTAATTAGCATAAATTGAAGAAAAATAAAAAAAGAGAAAGAAGGAAGAAAAATGAAGTATTTTGGTAAGAGAAAATGGGAAGTCAATGAAATGTGGTGGCTTTGAAGAAGAAAGATAATAGAGGACTAGTAGGTATATATGTCACTATTTTTTCTTCAATTATAAATTTATAATTGATGCTTTGAATTAGAAAACAAACAAAAAGACAGATTGGAATGAAGAAAAGAGCAACAAAAGGAGAATAATTGATGTGGTCTTTCTTCTTTGGTATTTTTTCTTCCTCGATATTTAATATTCGTATTAAAATTTAATAATATTCGAATCTGAATTATTTAAACACAACATTCTCAACAGGCTTTTAATTACTTTACTTTATTTGATTTGAAAGCCAAAATATTTTGTTTATTAAATTTTGAATCAATTATTTATATATATTTGGTAAAAAAAGTTTAAACATAAATACATAATTTGAGTTAAAGTAATATTTAAAACCTACCTCCGCCAACTCTTTAACACCAGAGATTAATTATAATTGTAGGTATTTGAAAAGGAAAGTTGAAAGATGATATTTGAAAGTCAATGTCATATTAAGATAAATAATTTTTGTGAGTAGAAAAGTGAAACAATTCATTTAAAATAAATAAATATTGTGAGTTAGAAATCTTATTTCACTTGAGAAACACATTTTCATAAACTAATCAAAACATTAATTCAATTAATAATCGATTAGTTTTGGGATAATGCCCAAGTACCCCCTCAACCTATGTCCGAAATCTCAGAGACACACTTATACTATACTAAGGTCCTATTACCCCTGAACTTATTTCATTAATAATTTTTTACCCCTTTTCGACCTACGTGGCACTATCTTGTGGGCCCAACGAAGGTTGACTTTTTTTTTCAAACTAGTACCACGCAAGCTAAAAAGGGGTAGAAAATTACTTATAAAATAAGTTTAGGGGGGTAATAGGACCTTAGTATAGTATAAGTGTGTCTCTGGGATTTCGGGCATAGGTTGAGGGGTACTTGTGCATTATCCCATTAGTTTTTAAAAAGAGGAGATAAATTCTCTTTCCAAACGGCCCCTATACTCCTAAGATTACTTTATTTGGCTTGAAATTAAAACTAAACGAACAAAGATTAATTATTGTTTAGTTTTCTAATCAAACTTTTGCGTCTTTGACGAGAATTTCTATTTTTTAAAAAATTATTTTTTGAATGAATATTTAAGAAAATTGCGTGTTCGTATAAGGTTTTACTTTCTGCGTGCCTTTAGTTGTCATGAATTTATTTTTTTAAAGTTAAACGATAAAAATTTTGATTAATATTTTATAATGTAATTTTAATATATTAATATGTAAAAAAATATGATTTATAAAATTTTTTGTATAAATTTAAATATATAACTTTTTATTTAAAATATTAAATTAATCTAATATAATTTAATTTTAAAAATTAATTAAATTAACTTTTAAAAAACACATACAATAATATAATTAAAAGTGAACGTAGAGTACCTTAAAACAAAGTCAAACGCCATCAATGCAATTAGGCTCACGGATCAAGATTTTCTCATGTGGCCTTTTGCCTTTGCCTTTAGGATATCTTTCCCTTTTTTAAAAATCAATTGTTTATTAATTCGTCCGTTTTAATCTGTTTGTTCGATTTAATATATTAATATATATTTTTACTGATGTGTTCTTAAATATATTGAAAATTTGCTAAAAAGAAAAATATATATACTTTTTGAATGAATTATTAAGTAAAATAGGTCAAATAAATTAAAAATGAGAGAATAATATTTATCACTTTGCTTGTTTTAACTTGCTTGTCTTGTTTTAATTTCATCGAATCTAAAAATGATAAAAAAGACTTTTGAATTTTATATTTTAAATATGTCATTTTATTTTATAATTACGTAAAATAATTAAAAAAAAATGTAGATACATAAATATATTAAAACGAAGGAAGTATTTATTATTTACGTATCCTTTCATATTTCTTTATACGGAAAAAGCTCAAAAATATCCTATACTATTCGAAATAGTTCATATACACCCTTAAATTTTATTTTGGCTCAAAATTACCCTTCTCGTCATACTATTGGGTTAAAAATACCCTTTTTATTAATGGAAGTTGTTAAATACCACGTGGATGCCATATAGATGCCACATTGCATGCCAATAGGATTCTACTGCCACGTAGACTAAATAGAAAAGGTCAAAAATACCCTTAAACTATTCGAAATATCTCATATTTACCCTTAAATTATATTTCGGTTAAAAACTACCTTTTCGTCAAACTATTGAATCAAAAAATACCCTTCTTATCAACAGAAGTTGTTAAATACCATGTAAATACCACATTGCATGCCAATAAGATTCCACTGCCACATAGTTTAAGGACACTTTATATGTTCAATAATTCAATTTGTAGTTTGAGTTGTTAAACCACACATGTAATACCCTTTAATTTTTGGTTAAAGAATGATAAACTCCAGATTGGTTTGTTGACTTCATTCTCATTGTCATTACTTTATTAATATTTAATTTCATTTTTTCCAAATTCTTAATCAGGTTAAAATTTACAAATACGTCGATTTAATAAATTATCTGTTTTTTAACGTGCTTAAATCGACTTCAAGAATCCATAGGAACGATTTATATTATATAATGTCTTTGATTAGATACAAAGTTTAACATGAAAATGGTAAGATTTTATTGTTGTATAAATAGTAGATATAAAATTGTATCACACAACAAAAAGAGTTACAAATAAAATATATCATTGTAAATTTAATAATCAATTTTAAAATTTTAAAATTCTAAACCTTCACGGGTCATTTGGTACGAAGAATAAAAAACAAAAATTCAAAGATAAAATGTTAATTATCTTATTTTGTGTTTGATTAAGAATTCTAATTTGTCTCGTGATTATTTATTTACTATTTTATTTAGAGAAAAGATATAAAGTCACTACTGATGTTGTCTCTCATTTGCAACACTTTAACTTCATAACTGTCCTATTATCCCATAAAACAATTTTGAATATATATTATTATGTCATTTTTCGATCAACCTCAAGTTTTAAAAAACAAGTGTATTGACACACCAATCATTATATGACACATGTTAATTTAATTTAAAATGTATTTTTTTTATTTTAAGTTTTTTCTTTATCTTTTTAAATTTTATTTCTAGCTCTCTTGCTTTTTGACTCTTAATTTTGATTTATTTTAAATTTCACATTATCTCCATCTCCCTGCTTTCAAGTGATTCATTCCTCCATTATTTTTTTTTCTTCACCTCCTACATTCCCTGTCAAATTGAGCCCTACTATCATTTTTTTTTCCTTTTTTTTTCTGATCAAATTCTTTATAAAATTCATATTTCTTTTTTAGACTATTGAATTATTGATAGCAAAATTAATTATTTTTCTAAAAAATTTTACAAGGCATCATAAACTATTCATTTTCATATAAATTCAAAATTAGAGATGATAACTTTAAAAGAATCAATTAATTTCCAAAAAATGAAAGAACTTAATTGAAATCGGATAAAAAGAAACTATATGATACTTCCTAATCATCTTGAACTCTAATGGGTTTATCAAATTATTTGAAATTTAAGAAAATATGTAGATAAAATTTTAAAATTAAAGAGAGTAAAATTGATAATAATAAAAAAGGAAGATGAAGTTGTGATAAGAATGATGACATTAAAAATAAGAAACTTTAATGGATGGAGATGAGAATGAATTTTCGAAGAAGAAAGAAGAAAGAGAAAGAAAAAATAAAAAGGAAAACAAGTTAAAATAACATGAAAAATAAGAAAATATATTTTGTAATAAAGTACTTATAAAAAAACAAAATTATATTATTTACTATAGGTTGCTCACTCTCTTTGAGAGTGTGCAGACCACTCTCCATGTCAGTTGAGCTAAAAATGATATAATTATATCTATTCAAAATTGTTTAGTGGGATAATAAGATGTTTGTATAGTTAAGTGTCTTTTTGAAAATTCGGGATAACTTCAGTGCTAACTTTATGTATTTTCTCTTTTATTTATTATAATATTGAAATAAGTTATTCTATGTATATGGTGGGACAACTAATTTCATAAAATACCTCATTTCATGAGTTAACTGAATCCACCACCTTTCATATCAAAATAATTAAACCCCAAAGTCGTTTGGTATAAGATTATGGAGAGATCAATTATACTTGTATTAGTTATTCCACCTTCTACCTACATAAAAAAAAAATACAATTCCTCATAACCGATTTACATACTAATTATGCGGATATCTAAATAGCAAATCAAACACAATATTAGTTATGCAGAATTTAGTATAAGCATAACTCACCTTCACACCAAACAAACTGGATAAGAACGATTTTAATCTGTGCATTAATTTTCATATAACCTATACGAGTTTGGTAGGTTGATATACAACAAGTTATTCATATATAAAATTTATCGATTATTTAGAAACCCACATAACTAATACATACACGTATAAATTCTGAGAAAATCTATATATTATTTTATACATAATAAAAGGTAAAGTAATTGATACACGAATAACTAATCTTTCCATAAATTCTACATGAATTTCCTCATAACTAAACTTTATATTACTTTAACCATATACAAAACAACGATAATTTAGAAACCCGCATAACTAATACGAAGATTTCCTCAAAACTTATCGTTACATTACTCTAACCAGTTACGAAACGACCTTATAATAACAATATCCATGACCCCCCCCCCCCCCTTAAAAAAAAAATTAATCTTTACATTACTCTAACCAGTTACGAATTGACCTCATAATAGCAATATCCTTAGTCCGAAAAACAAAAAGTTCCGTTACCGGGAATCGAACCCGGGTCTCCTGGGTGAAAGCCGGATATCCTAACCGCTGGACGATAACGGATTGATGTTAAAATCTCACATATAATACATCAAGATAGTGAATAAACTATACAAAGCGGCAAAAAACAGTGCATGCTTGCCCTGTTCTGCTAACTCCATAAGGGGAAGCTGGCAAAATTCAAAACCCCATTTCATAATACCAATTCAATGTCCATCTCTTCTCAGGTTCAGCTACTTTCTTTATTTACTATAATTTTATCTTTTTTTTTTTTTTTTTTTCTACTTCTTGCATTGGTTTTAGTTTGTGTTTGATGGAAAAAGATTGGATTTTTTTTGGTGTATCTAAGTGATAATTACGAAGAGGATGAGAAAGTTTCCAGACCCAAGATTCCATTTTGTATCAATTTTGATTTTGCATTGATTTTATTGTGTTTGATTAAGAAAAGGTTGAATTTTTGGTGCCATTGAGTAATAACTTGGAAGAGGATGAGAATAATTCCATATCCAAGGTTTCATCTCTCTATTAGTAGCATTTTGTTTAGTTAATCAATCCATTTTCTAATTTGTTTCTGACCCGTTTCCGTAATTTAGTCTAATAAACAAATTTGAAGTTGGCTTAAACTAGAGATTTAATAAATTGGTATGATATATATCAGAAGCATGAGTTTAGTTTATTTTAGTATTTTGTGTTTTTTGAGTTCTTGTGTTGATTTTAGTTTTTGTTTGATTAAAGAAGGTTGGATTTTTTGAGGTAGAGGTATACTCTACCCTCCCCAGACCTCACCGTGTGGGACTACATTCAGTATATTTTTTTTTAAAAAAGGTTGGATTTTGAGGTAGAGATGAGGTCTGCGTACACTCTATCCTCCCCAGACCCTAATATGTGGAACTACATAGGGTCTGCGTGCACACTATCCTCCCCGGACCCCATTGTGTGGGGCTACATTCGGTATGTTGTTGCAAGTAAGGTTGGATTTTTGGTGCCTCTAAGTGATAATTTGTAAAGGGATGAGAATAATTCCATTCCGAAGATTCCACTTGTTACTTTTAACAAACAAATTTTGAAATCGTGTATAATCAGTGATCTTCTTAATTAGAAACTTATGCAATACTGCAGAATAAACATGTCTCAACTTGGTGGGTACCATATATATTAGAAGCATGAGTTTAGTTTTTTCTTTTTGTGTGTTTTTTCTAGTTCTTTCGCTGATTTGATTTGTGTTTGATTCAAAAAGGTTGGATTTTTGGTGCCTCTAAGTGATAATTTGGAAGAGGATGGGAAAAGTTCCATACCCAAGATTCCACTTTCAGAAGGTCCTAATTGTGTTGGACGGGATTGCATTCCAGTTACTGATAAGCGGCTGAGCCGCAAGCATCTTACTATCACTGCTACCTGCACTGGCTCTGCTGATGTTGTTGTGGTACTTTTATGCACTTTTTTCCTTTCTTCATGGTATGTTCATGTATTATTGATTGTTTAAACATATCAATCAATCATTCAACGATGACTCAATCTCAAATAAGTTGCGTCAGCTCTGTCTATGAGCTCTATTCTGGTTGAATTCAGTATTTGGATGATTCGTCCTAGTTAATATCATACATAGACAGATGTACACACCCACACCCACACCCACGTGTGTGTGTGTTTATTATTGATTATCCTTTTGTAACTTGTGGATACTAGGATTACTCGGCAGTATGCTTGTTTTTCAGTCTGCTTTGATGATGAATATGCTGCTTAGTTTCCTATGCTTGTATACCAAGTGATTGGATGGATTGGTGGCAATTTTTGAAAGTTCGGTTCGTAAATGTTCGTAAATTCATGTATACATTACTTGTTTAGTGCATGAGTTCTGTCTACACCTTGTGATAGCATTTCAACTTATTTACATATGTAAAAGTATGCTGGTATCCTTACTTCTTAATTTTCCGTTGAAGTCTTTTCTTTGGAATAAACATGGGACTGGATTGCAGGAAGGAACAAATCCAGTTGTTATAAGATCAAAGGGTGAGAGGAAGAAGCTTTTGTCTAGAGAGAGGTGGAAACTCGGAAGTGGTGATATCATAGAGTTGATACCTGGGCATTACCTATTTAAGTATGTTAGCTCAGCTCGTAAGGATGAAACTTCACCAGGTAACAAACAAAAAAGGCCTTTCAGTGAAGAAAGCATTACTGACAAAGGCCAGATGCATGGCAAGAAGAAAGCTCGAGAAGTTTGTGAGGAAGCTTCAGAAATGGTATGGGTTTCCTTGTTTCATCATTTTGTCTCTGAATAAATTAACACGTTGTTGGAAAAAATATGTACGTAAAAACCTTCAACTTTTATTGCTTATTAAATCTTTGGCTTACAGATTATGTTGCACAACAATGGCCAAGAAACAAATAGTTCTGCAGAGGCCATACGTCAGTTTAGGGTTCCCAAACACAAGTTGCCCCTCACGTTTAGATTGATGAGAGTGCGTGAGCTGCCAGCATGGGCAAATTCAGAAGCTGTTTCTATTAGTGATGTTATTCAGGTAGAGTTATTCATTCTGTCTGTTTTGAATTGGTTCTGTTTGGATGAGATGTTGGTCCTCCTAGATAGATGCATTACTGTTCATAAATTAGTGAAGAGGCAAAAGAAGATGTGACGTCAAGTTTGCTTCTGATTTCCCTGAACTGATGCATCCCTAGTGAATTTGTGATCCTATCCTTTCTTTTCTGAGCTTTAGATTCTTGCATATATTTATTTTTGATGAAGGACTCTTGTAGATATTCATCCAATATTCTTCTACAATATTAAGTGTATAGGAGCTATATGGCAGCAAAGACTTTAGAGCTAAGTTCTTTAACAGGTTCCAAATGCTCACTGTGTTCCAATGTGTCCTATGGATAGTTGTTACTTGGTAAAATGTCCCATAATGGTTGAGGAAGTAGGTGGTTGTCTCCTTACATGATACTCTCTCCGTTTCAATTTGTTTTTGTTGGTTTTCACTTTTGCACAGAATTTAAGAAAGTGAAAAAGACTTTTTGAATTTTATGGTCTTAAACTAAAGATAGGTAGAATGTACCAAATTTCCCTTCAATCTCGTGGTTTTAAAATCGCCACGTGGAAAGTTAGAATTAAAGAGTTGCCAAAAAAGAAAAGAGACATTTTTTTTGAAACGGACTAAATAGGAAAGTAAGGGAAACAAATTGAAATGAGGGAGTATTAGCCATTAGGCAATCCTCATCATACCTTTGGGGGTTGAGTTAGATCCAAGGTCATTTTCCTTACATGGTTAGGGTCAGACCATCCCTATTCTTGGTTCACCCAATCTTGCTTCTCATGTTATATTATTCACGCTCTTAGAAAGTCTCACATTGGTTGGGGGAATGTACTGATGTCTCTTCATATTGTTGTCTTTTGAGAATTTTTCACCTCACACTCTAGCTTTTGGAGTTGATTTAAATCCAAGGTCCATTTTCCATATGATAATTGATAAATCCTTCTATATATGTACTTGTAATTGTTGTATAATGTCTACGTTTGTGTTGGTTGCTTGACATTGGCTCCTATTTATCATAGGGGAATGTGCTTGTAGCTATCCTCTCGAATTACATGGTGGATATGGATTGGCTACTTTCTGGTGAGTTCTGTTATTTTGCCTTATCTTTTGTTTTTTATTTTGTTAACATTGTCTGTTTCTCCTGTTATTTTTGTTCTTCGACGTCTTGGATTGTCCAATGAGGCGGTTTCCCAACTTATTTGTGGTTGCCATTGTTTGTTGGATACTATGTACAAGTTTATTTGCTTTTATGAACCAAGTTAATATATTTTTCTGTCTGAAGACTGATTTCATGGTCCTTTCTATGCAGCATGTCCAACTCTAAAACGGATTCCTAATGTTCTCGTCATTCATGGAGAAGGTGATGGTACCATGGAGTACATGAAGGTTAACATTTTTTAAGTTATGAGAATCTGATGTTATTGAAGCTTCTCTTGGATTCTATTTCTTCTTCTTTGTCTTCTTCCTTTACAGAGAAGCAAGCTTGCGAATTGGATTCTGCACAAACCTTCTTTACCGATTGCATATGGAACACACCATTCAAAAGCCATGCTTCTTGTCTATCCAACAGGAGTTAGAGTTATTATACATACTGCAAACTTGATCTCTATTGATTGGAATAACAAAAGCCAGGGATTGTGGATGCAAGATTTTCCCTGGAAGAATCAAAACAATTTGGGCAAGGATGGTGGATTTGAAAATGATTTGGTTGATTATCTAAGCGCGTTAAAGGTATAAATGAATTCAAACCCTATATCAAAAACAACTTTACATCGCATCAAAAGAACTTTGAATGTTTTGAAAATTTATTTATTTGAATACTCCTAAAATGTTTATTCGTCTTCCTCACACTTGATACAACAATCACATACCTAGTGTAATCCCACAAGTGAGGTCTGTGGAGGGTGGTATGTATGCAGCCTTACCCCTATCTTGTGAAGGTAGAATTGTTGTTTCCATTGGACTGTCGGTTTAAGTAAAGCATTACAAAAACAATATGAAAATAAAATATAGTGATGAAGAAGCCATGATGAAAATAAAGGAGAAAAGAACAATAGTCACAACAAATAATACCACAAAATGGGACTTGGAACAACAACACAACAACAACATACCCGGTGAAATCCCACTAGTGAGGTCTGTGGATGATAGAATTTACGCAGACCTTACCCCTACCTCCTACCTCACAGAGGTAGAGAGGTTGTTTCCGAGGACTAGGAAGCAGTAAGTAATGATAAATTCAAAGACTAAGATAGTATGAGAGTAATACTAATGATCTTGATAAGGAAACTAAGCAACTCTTGACTACCTACCAGTCTTCTACCTTAATCCTCACATATCTCCTATCTAGGGTCATTTTGTTGATGAGTTGCACATGTGTCATGTCCCGTCTAATTATCTCTCCCCAATACTTATTCGGGCTACCTGTACCTCTCCTCATACCCGTCATAGCCAACCTCTCACGCTTTTTCACTACCTTAGGACATCTAACATGTTCGAACCATCTCATTCTTGTCCCCCTCATCTTGCCCACAATGTTGGCCACTACCACCTTGTCTCGAATATTTTCGCTCTTAATCTTGTCTCTCCTAGTATGCCCACACATCCGTCTAAACATCCTTCTTTATGCTACTTTCATCTTCTAGAAGTGCGAGTTCTTGACTGGCCAATACTCTGCCTCATACAACATAGCAGGTCTAACAACCTCTTAATACTTACCTTTTAAGTCTTGGTGGCACATTCTTTTTACACAAGACACTGGATGCAAGCCTCCATATCATCCATCCCGCTCCAATTCGATGTGTAACATCATCGTCAGTCTCTCCATTTCCTTGAATTATTGACCTAAGATACTTGAAACTTCCTCTCTTAGAGACGACTTGTGTCTCAATCCTTACTTTCACATCTGCCTCGTGAACCATTGTGTTTCTGCACTTGATTTGTAGGCTTCCTTCTTGACTGGCAGACTAACATTGAAGAAACATCATTGGCTTTTCATTAGTTGCCAATCTTCATACTCATGTAAATAGAGACATAAAAGAGGAAGGTATGAAAATGAAACAAACCTGCTTTCGCTATTGTGGATATGAAGCATCTTCAGGCAGCAAACTAACATTGAAGAATGAAGACATATTATTGACTTTTCATTTGTTTGCCAATCTTCATGCTCACCAAAACTATAGGCTTACAAAGAGGAATTTATGAGAATTAACTCTCTTTTTGATAAGGTTTTATCTTTATATGTACTACTTTTTGTGCAAAAATGCAATAAGTGGGTTTCCTCCATGGAATTGCACCCCTTTATAAAGCTTATTCCAAGGAACCTACAAATTGAAGTGCGAATTAGCTTACCCGGAACTTAAACAAGGAATTAGTACAATGATTTGTTTTTGCAATATAGAATATTGACATTGTTCCACTCTACGTGGAGAGCTATGTAGATGCTGCACAACATGCTATTTTAGAGGAAACTTTGCCTTGTTATGCAGTAAATCAGGACCGAGGAGCTTCGCACTTCCTTGGTGTCTGCATCTGATGGCGTTTAGCCTTTCTCCCTTTTTATTAATCACCCTCCACTGTTGGAGTATTTCCTTTTTCCTTTAACATGATTGATTCTGTTAAATCTTTTTGCAGTGGCCAGAATTTACTGTTAATATACCATCCTTCGGAAGCTGCAAGATCAACTCATCATTCTTCAAGAAATTTGATTACAGTAGCGCATCGGTATTTTCTCATTTCTTTTACTGTAATAATCTTTTGTCACCCTAGCTGAAACGGTATTTTCTTTTTTGTCCACAGTTTACGTGATAATTCAGTATTCAGACAATGTGGTGCCTGAGGTTTTACAGACTCCCAGGACATAAATATTCATTTCTTTACTGTCCGCGCTCTTTTCAGTTACAGCTCATAGGAAGACCTCGCCACTAAAAAGGAGAAAAAGAAAGGATGAAATAAAAAGTAAAGTAGAGCTAGCAAACATGGCATTTTAATGTCACATTTTGAAAATAGCGCGTCTTTGTTTGGTGAAAATTTTTGCTTGCACATGTTTGCTTTTCAAAAATACCCCCGGGTGCATGTCGGATCTTCCAAAAGTAGTACATTTTTAGAGGATCCGACACGAGTGCAACACCATTTTTGGAGTGTCCGAGCAACATAGCTAGGTATTATGCCGTCTTTCACTATTTATCATGGTGGCTGATTCTGCGGTTAAGATTCTTGTATCCATGTTGAGGCGGAGGTGATAAGAAGTATAAATTGTTGCTTGGAATTTTAGAGAACTATGTGGGCTGAACTGTCTGTGATACCATTTAAGGTGTAGTGTGGTACATGACCTTGAAGTTGTCATTTCTCCAATTCCAGGTCAGGCTAATTGCATCTGTGCCTGGATATCATTCAGGTTCTAGTTTGAGGAAGTGGGGACATATGAAGTTACGTACTGTTCTTCAGGAATGTACTTTTAGCAAAGAATTTCAGAAGTCTCCTCTTATATACCAGGTATCGGTATCTTTTGAGTTTCATTCAGCTCCAAGATTTCTTTCGCCAGATGTTTCTGTATTACACCTGCATTATCAAATATCATTGACATCTGTGCCTTCAATTGCCTCTTGCAGTTTTCCTCCCTAGGTTCTTTGGATGAGAAATGGATGACGGAGTTTGCCTCTTCAATGTCGGCTGGAGTTACAGACGATAAAAAACCTCTGGGTATTGGGGAGCCAATGATAGTATGGCCCAATGTAGAAGATGTTAGATGTTCTTTGGAGGTAATATTGAACAAGTCCTCTTTAGACTATTAGTGGCATCACTAACCTGACTATGGATGTCAAACATAAGGATAATCCACAACCTATTGGTGGCATTGACTTAAGACCATACTTCAATAAATCATTTTTATTCAGTTGACATTTGTAATAGACGTGATTGAAAATCCTCACAAGTTACATTGAAATTTATAGTGGTCTCATTCGCTTGCTATTATAGATGCTTGCTAATCTTCATAAGTGAAATCTGACGACTCCTTTGATTTACTGAATGAATTTTAGTGCATCTTGCTTCATTTTCTAGGGATATGCAGCTGGAAGTGCCATTCCCAGCCCATCAAAGAACGTGGAGAAAGAATTTCTGAAGAAATATTGGGCTAAGTGGAAAGCTAGCCACACTGGTCGTTGGTATAGTAGCCTTATAAAGTTTTGAATTTCCGAAATATTAGTTTCATTGCAATATTCTCAAATCCTTTGAAACCTTGTGCATTTCTCTCTCAAATTCCTAAATCTATGAATGATGCATCACTTTAGGCCTTTACCTCTAGAGTTTTCCAATTGGAGCACTGTGGACTATTACTGAAGTAAACACTTATGTATCAGAAATCAGAATCATAGAAATCAGGCATAGTCATGTTAACTAGTTGTATGCTTGAATTATCACACGAGTTCTCTTCTTTTTCTTTTTAATGACCTTCCTAAGGTTTGGGCTTGCCAAATGTGAAGAAATTGATTGCCCAAGACCATATAAGGAGCAAAACAAGCCATCCCTTCACTAATGTGGCAATTTGCTACACTAACCCCCCCCCCCTCCCCCAGGCCTGCCAACTGGAACGTGGACAACGTAACATGGGGGTGCAAGATGGGGACATACAATAACAAGCAACTTCTTTTAAAATATTTCGAAATAGAGAAAGTGAAAGAACTTTCTCAAAAAAAGAAAAAAATTTTGAGAAGGAAAAAAATAGAGAAGGTTACAGAACTTCTAGACGAGAACATTTCTAAGAGTAGGGACTAAAATCCTTGTTCGGCTGTATGTGTTGCTGAATAAATTGCTAAGTGACTGTTATAAACTCATAAAATATATCTTGTACAATGATGTGGTAACTATTCCATGTTCTGAGTGGCATAACAATGTACAAAGGATGCTCATTGTGAAGCTGATGTACGATCACTGCTTCTTGTGAAAATGCAGATGTACTTGCATACTTGCATGCATAAAATTCAAAAGATCTGTTTTTATCTATTCCCACTACAAAGTGCATTAAAAGAAATATATTCAATATCTAGTTCTAGTGAAGCTCTAATGTGTCTGCATAAAATTTGTTCAATTCTGACCCATTGGAACAGACAATTTCGTCAAAGGCGTGCTAAACTAATGAAGCGCGGGTCAAAACATGTTGAGCGCTTTGCGTCGCTTAGTGGGTGCTTCAGTGTTGTGGTCAAGGCTCTAAGACGTGCTTCAGTGTTGTGGTCAAGGCTCTAAGACATACTTTTCCTTGCCAAAGAGCATATGAACAATTAATATTTCACTTTATTGTGTTTTCTTTTTTCAATTTCTCTGTCCTTTTTTTTTGTTATTCATGCTTACAATGATTTGTCTCGGATTACACATACATATTTGTTTTTTTTCCTCCATTTGTGCCTTTCTTCATCAAAGCTCATGCTATATTTGCGCTGTGCGCTTAAAGATCCTTTCTGCCTTTGATAACTCCTGAGACTTAAGAAAGAATTTCCTTCATTTCTGACTTGATGACAAATTTCCGTCTGAAATTTGCATGAGCTTTGCTGATATACACTGATCAATTTTTACTGCTGATGAATCTAGTTGCATATCAGATTTTCCTTTTTTTTTAGCTCCTATTTTCATTGATTTTCTTGAGAAAGGACACTTACCTTTTGTTCTTCAAATCTTCAGCCGTGCAATGCCTCATATTAAGACGTTTCTACGTTACAACGGTCAATCGTTAGCGTAAGACTTCCAAGACTCTGTTCTTTGTTTTTCTTAAGATTTGATTTCCCACTAATGTTGGATGATTGTTTTTGTTAATATTTGTTCTATTTCTCTGGTAAAACAGGTGGTTCTTGCTTACGTCATCAAACCTCAGCAAAGCTGCCTGGGGCGCACTTCAGAAAAATAATTCTCAGTTGATGATTCGTTCCTACGAGGTATTTTTGTACCTCTCTGGAGACTAGAAGCATCCAAGAACCAAACTGACATAGAGACTAAGAAACATGGTGAAAAGATCGAAATTTGCACCTAAACTATCAACTATTCCTACTTCCGCCTCACGTTACACTTCACCAACAGAAATACACTTGCCAGTTGCACTTCGCCAACAAAAAGATGCTTGCTATTATTATTTGAGACAAGTTTTTCCCCTTTTTAACTAACAGGAAACAGCCCTCCGCATGTCTATTTTAATCACTCCTGCTATAGACCACTGCCACGTATGCAGACACGTAGAATAACCCACCTTTAACCATTTCCCAAGAGCTGAATCAATCTTTTACCTGCATTAGTTTTCCTAGATTAACATTGATATCTTCTTAGAAGAGACAAAAACACTTAAGTGATTACTTCCCATCTGTCTTATCCTCGCCTCGATGGACAAAATTACTTGGTACCTATTGTTGGCGGGAGGTGACATGTATCCAGTAGAATAAGTGGAGGTGCGCGCAAGCTGGTCTAGACACCATTGTTGTAAAAAAAAAAAAGAGGATTAACATTGATATCTTGTTTCTCCTTTAAATTTCATCTCGACTTGAACTTCTAAAATGACATTGTGATTGTAACTTATTTTGTCCTTGGCAGCTAGGGGTGCTATTTTTACCGTCTTCTGTTAAACGTGGCTGTGGATTTTCTTGTACAAATAATGGTTATCCATCAGAGGTACAACTATCATCTAGGTTTTTTTTTGTTATGTTTATGCTTTATTAACTTGATATATACCATCTGGTTTTTAATTCTTTGGATTTACAGGACGAAACTAGCATACACGAAGGGAAAAAAATAAAGCTGGTAACTCTAGCTTGGCAGGGAAAGGGAAATGATGATTCTTCTGAAGTAATCAAGTTACCAGTGCCTTATGAGCTTCCTCCAAAACCATATTCCCTTGAAGGTCTCAACTCTATAACAAAATCTCATTACAACGGTGGTGTTTTCTTTCGAACCAATTATATTATATGTTCTGAATAACAACATTTCGTTAAAGCTTCAAATGATGTTGTTACTAAGAGGTTTGACTGTTAACTGCTCTCTGAATAACATCAAGCTCATTGCATTTTATCGTTGAATGCAGATATTCCTTGGTCCTGGGATCGTCGATATACCAAGAGAGACATATATGGACAAGTTTGGCCCAGATAAGTAAGGCTATACACCAACCAGGGCTCCTGATGTTTCGAATGATGGGATCGATGTGTTAGGTGAAACGTTAATAAACGATTGACACTAGCTAGATTAGAGTTCTTGATTCTGTATATATTTAGGCATGAATCTTTATGAGCTGGTTTTTCCATATAAATTGATGATTTTTTTCATCAGTTGGCTCTAATTGGAGTTCTTGTTTCTGTGTATATTCATAGGCATATGAATCTTTAGAATGTTGATACCATTTATGAACTGTTTTTTTACATAGAAATTGATGGATTTTTTCATCAGTTGGCACTACATTTATCCTTTGCTTCTGTATACTTTCTTAGCAATGTATAATGTTGATTGGTTCAGTACGAAGGAAAATGTTTTTCATGAAAAATATTTACATATAATCCAGAATAATATTATGGGAGGTGGAGTTGTGGCCAAGGGCGGATCTAGAGTACGCCGAGGGGTTCACTCGAATTACGTTGTATATTTAAGGTTTTTTTTATGAATTTTTATGTTTATATATTGATCTTGAACCTCCTGAATATAAGATTAGAGGTCGGGTTAATGGTTTAGGGGTTCAAAGTTCAATCCACTACGCTCTTTTTTTCCAAACTCTCTTAATGAAAATTTAGGATCCGCAGAGACGTCCCAACGGAGGTTGGAGGTGAAGATGAAACATGTTGGAGGGTGGGTAGGACATGATAAAGACACCGTACATAAACATGTCATTTAATTTGGTGTTAATTGATATATAAATAAACACTTAAATTTATATAAAGCTGAACATATAGATACATGTATCTTATATGAAGATTCACGTGAGATATACCATCCTACATGGCGACTGATTCGTATTATAAATTAAAGGACATATTTATGTATTATGTTGAATTTATACCGTTGTCTGGTATAACTTGTAAAGATAAATTTTATTAATTCAACAATACTTATGTGGTGACATTATTTTTCAAAAAAAAAAAAAAAACGATTCTTACGCGATGTGAATCTAAATTATACGGTAATTAAATTTTAGGTTGGCCACCATGTTCGGGTCCTAATAAACATGAATATCTGGTAATAACTGAAAGATAATTTTGGCACCTGAAATTCCAACAAAAGTCCAAATGTGTGGATCTATACAAAAGTTGAATTTTTTTCTTTTTTCTATATAAACATTTTCTATATATATATATATATACACTCACGTTTCATCTTTTTCCCTACATTTTCATACAATTTACAAAAATTATAAATTAAAAATTCTCAAGATTTCCAGTTTCATCTCTTCACCACCCACCCCTATCTCTGTTTCTTGTTTTGGTTAGGTAAATTTTTCTCCATTTCCAATTTTTTAAAATCAAGATTGTGTTTTTTCTTTAATTTTACGAGGGCAAATTCAGATTAGTCGTCAGATACCAAAAAAAATGTTCTTTAATTTTTCAATCAATATTATGTTTTTTCCTCTTTTTTTTTCATCTATTCTTTAATGGTATGGGTCTATGTGGCACGAATTCAGATTAGTTCGGGGACAATGTAGGTATCGGACACAAAATGAGAGCAAAAAAAATGCTCTTTAATTTTTTAATCAAGATTGTGTTTTTTCAGCTATCTTTAATGTTATGTAACCTATGCGCCACGAAATTGGATTAGTCAATCTGGATACCGGACATTGGATGGAAATTAAAAAAAAAAAAGAGAAAGAAAAACTATTTTTTAATGTAATAAGTTAAGAGTATTATTAACAAACTCTGTTTAGTTCTTTTTATTTGTGATCATTTTTATTTTTTTGGTTCATGCAGACCCTGAATTGCTATTTTGGTGATTTTATAGACTTTTTTCTTTTTAAATTTTCCACTCTCGGTGTTTGATACCTGCATTGGAATCTGACTAACCGTATTTGGACATTGTGGGGTCCATTTATGAGAGCGCTTCCAACAAGATTTTTTTTTTCATTTTCAGGACTAGAATATGAGAACTCTTGTTGTCGAATTGCATGCTTTTGTTCCTTAAGGTTAAATGTGCTTAATTAGAATGAGCAATGAGCAATGAAATCGATGAACTAAACAGGCAATCATCAAATAACTGAACCTTTTCTGTCTTTTTTTCGCGTTAATATTAAGTCTGTTATTCTGTTTGTATATCCATGAGTTTGCAAGTGAAATTACATTCTTTTGTTTTCCGTTTCAGCTGGAATTTTGCATTCAAGGTTTGTTCGTCGTGCTTCTGAAAGCTAGGTTCATGTCTGAGCTCGATATCCAAGTCCCTACCACCTTTGGTACGTTGTATCTTTTCTTCGTTATCAGTGGCTTTCGTAGACAACAGTTGTTGCTCATTGCTTCTGCAGCTATCTTGTACTCCCTCTGTTTCAATCTGTTTTTCTGGTTTTGATTTGATCGTAGTAAAAAAAGAAAGACTTTTGAATCTTGTGAATGTAAAAATACGTCCTTAAATCTTGTTTTCTTTAACATGTCATATGAAAAAGTTGAAATTAAGAAATTGGCAGAAAACGAAAGAGTTATTCGTTTTGTAACAGACTAAAAACAGGAAAGTAAAGACGGACAAATTGATTGTAATATGTTGCTGATGTAATTTAGTTGTGCTAGTCTATACAATCCTCAATATTCTAAGACGAAAACCGTTTATTTCTCTGTTTTAGACTCATTACTGATTGGAATAACAACACTGTCTTTGTGGCATTGTATGGTGTGGACAGATCCGTTCGCTGATGCAAATGCTCAGAACTCAGGCGCTGGTGCGAAGGAGTATGTGCATATCCGCGTTCAGCAGAGAAATGGAAGGAAAAGTCTGACCACCGTTCAAGGCCTGAAGAAAGAATTCAGCTACAACAAGATTCTCAAGGACCTCAAGAAAGAGTTCTGTTGCAATGGTACCGTTGTGCAAGATCCAGAACTCGGACAGGTGAATACCTTATTCGATTCTATCTTTCTCCTCGTTGGAACAAAGGACTTATGGTAGACGTCATTCTTTTTTCACATAAATGAATGCTATTCTTTCGTCTCTGAGCTACTGAGGAACAAAGAAGTTTTAGTGTAAGGCAACTATCGTTCTTTGGACCAACCTATGACCAAATATAAACGAGTTCTTCACTTGACCAAAGAGCCTCAGACGCGAATCCAGGATTTCAAGATTTGAACGTTATGAGTACAAGTTTGGGATTCTACCACAACTTGTACTTATTAAGTGAATTTCTTAACACATATACACGCGCCACTGGATGAACGACTACTAGTTTGTTTGTTCTCTACTGATTGTTTTCATTTCACACAGGTTATCCAGCTTCAGGGCGATCAGCGGAAGAACGTGTCAACCTTTCTCATACAGGTTTAATTCACATCCTCTACCTGTTCCTCGAAATCCAATATACATAATCTAAAAAATGTACGTTGATTTCGCGTATTTTTTTGTGATTTTTAGGCTGGCATTGTGAAGAAGGATAACATCAAGATTCATGGTTTCTAAACACAATCAAAGAGAGGGGATTGATGCACATTTTGTGATTGCAACATTCACAGTTTGTTTACATTACATCAAGCGCGCTACGAGCAACGTTTTTTTCTGAGTTTTAACACATTTTTTCTTCAATATATATATGGCAGAAGCTTGGTATATTAGTAGCTTGTTGATGATCAGTATATATCAAAAGTTGTATGGTGAATCCCCAATGGAGATGGAGAATCAGCCCAAGAGTTTACAAGATCATTATATTCTATTTTGGATGAACATTATAGTATTTGTCATTTTGTATATAGTTTACTTATACCATCAATATACATTTGCTTATTTCATGAGCTTCTTGTTTGTGCTTAATGTATTAACTATTTCGTCCGTTTCAATTTGTTTGGTTGGTTGTGACTTGGTTGTGCCGTGCAGACTCTTCATTTCTGATGTTGTAGTCATGTTGGTGTTTGCAAAAAAACTGGAGAATCTGACACACATTTGTTGATATTTTTGAAGAGTTTGAGCAACATAAGGTATAGAGTTCAAGAGAATAGTGAAAACGTTTGAATCTTGTGGTCATAAACTAAAAATATGTAAAAATGTACTAATATGTTTTTAATTTTATGGTCTTAAAATATGTCAGGTGGAAAACTAAAATTAAGAAACTGCCATAAAAAGAAAGGGACATTCTTTTTGAAACCTAACACACCTAAATTTTGTTGGAATGACGAGCAAGAAAAGAAGAAAAGGAAGGAACATAAATCGTAATTTAAAAAACGACTTTTGAAACTTGTGAGGTAAACTAGGGTGTGTCTAATGGGGATATTTGCTAACTTTTTCAATGTTTGATTAATCAAAATATAGATGTCATATCATAAAGGAAAAAGGCATAGATTCCCCTTAAACTTGTATCGAAAAGATAATTACACGCTTAAACTATTATGACAACTTATTACACACTTCTGCTATTTAAAAGTGAATTTATTTACCCTTTAAAGCTGATATGAAAAAATAATAATAATTAAAAAAAAATATGTGCATCAAATGAGACAAAAGTAAAAAAAACCACCCCACATCTCTTCTTCTTCATTCCACACAATCCTCATCTTTTTCACACCCCGTTAAACTTAAAATAAACAAATAACAAAAAAAACACATGTACTTCAAAATGGCGTAAAATTTTGAGAGGTTTCAATTGTTGGAGTAAAATTTTGGGTGATAGATTGAAAATGGGAAGAAAATTAATTTTCTACTATCTTGATTTTTTAAGGAACCTCCATGAAAACATGGAAAAAGAACAAAGAATGTTTGTCCAGATCTGAAAAATATTTACAATTATAAACCGCAACAAATAACGACGGAAGCTCATTTTCTATGACCAATCAATGGAAGAAATTGAATCAACCTTCTTGTGGGTACATTTTGGAATGGAAGAACTCTTCAACTCCATGACTAAATTCCAAATTTTGAATAATTTTGTTGATAACAATTGCTAAAAGTTTTTTCTTTACCATTTTGCTATGATTATTAGAGAATTTTAATAATTGATTAAAAATTAATTAGTGTAAAATATAATTAATAAAATAAATAATAAGTAATAAAGAAAAGAAAGTAAAAAAAATAAAATACAATTTCTGACATGGCGCTGACGTAGTGCTAATGTGACAGCGAGTATAATACACTACATACTCTGAGAGTGGTATTGCACATATCAAGATGGTATTAAATTTACTTTGAAATAATTTGTGTCAAATGATAGTTAAAGTGTGTAACTGACTTTTCAGTACAAGTTTAAGAAAAAATTCATGTCTTTTCTCTATTATAAATAAATTATATTTAGATAGTAAAAATGTAGAACGTCAATCTATTATCTATCAAATTTCGAATTAAATTTTTACTAATTTCCATATAAAGAAACCTAACAACCCCTTAATCTCCTTCATCACCTACCATTCAACAGTCAGCGCCTTCTTCTCCTAAATAAATGTGCTGTTTTACTTAATTATTTTAAGTAGGGTTGGAGTTCGACTGTACCTTACGAATTCGACTAAATTCAATAACTTTGATCTAAATTATAAAAAAATAAAAAAATTCACATAACACAAAAAAATGAAATAACAAACACAATAAGTTTTAAAAATGACTATACGTAGTCTGACATATTTTTTTAATTTCCCACCAGTGTGTACGATACGATTATATATAAATTTGTGCATTGCAGAACTCATTTTTACAGGCCTACGATACGTAGCCTAACTTATTATTTAAAGTTGAGTATAGCTATATAAATAAATGGTACTCTCATTCTCTAGTAGTATTCGTTTTTTTCCCCAATTTTTTATATGGCAGATTCTTCAGAAAAAAATTCTTCCTCTGATTATTTTTGTGCTGATTTTAAAGGTATTTATTTACTTCTAATTCTTTGTTTTAATTTGATGTTATTTTCTATGTTTAATTGTTTTGTATATTTTATCCATGAGTAAGTTGAGATTAGTTATATAAATTTTCACGTATGTTAACATGTTTGTTTAAATTTCAGGAAAAATATTGACAAAAGTTGAAACTGAATTCAGTGAAGATGAAGAAGCTTTGATAATCAGGATGTACAATTTGCTTGGCAAGAGGTACTCTTGATTAGCGATATTCGAGTTTAATGAACTTTGTTTATGAAATTATATCAAACATATTGTTATATCAATAAAATTATACTTCCTGACATCTCAATTACAATATTACTGATGCAATTTGAGTCTTACATGTCTACGTGAATATGATAAATAAGAAAATAATTTTTTAAAAATAAATTTAAAAGAAAAATATTTCATATAAATTTTGATGACATGAGTGCTTTTTTATTTTATTTTTTTTATTTTAATTTATTGTTAGGTGGTCTCTTATAGCTGGAAGAATCCCCGGAAGAACTACAGAGGAGATTGTGAAGTATTGGAACACTAGATCCACCACTAGCCAATAACAATGTCAAAATCTTTTGGACCTCTTTTTGAACGAATAATTTTTTTATATAGAAATAAAATATTTTGTAGAAATTTTAACTTTTGTGTTTAAAAATCTCACTTTTATTTATTCAAGTAGATGGTGATTGGTTATCGAAATTTAATAGTTTGACTATTTTGAATTATATCGAGTGTATCTAATTCTTCAATTTTTGATATGTAGATTCGAGAATTTTGTCAACAACATGAAAAAATCTCAACTCAAGAATTCGAATTGAAAAAAGAAAAAGATTGTGACATCAAAGACTTCAATATGTCTCATACGTACATATAAGCAGAGTTAAAACTTTAAATTCATTTCTTCTTGATTTTATAATCTGACACTTAAACGAAAATGTTACTCCTCTAATTCATTCTATGTGCTACTATTTTTTTATTCATCTGTCAAAAAAGTGATATACTATTTAACTTTAAAATTTTCATTTATTCGAAAAGACATAAAAACTAAAATTTCAAAAATATGAAGGTTTCAATAATATAATAATAAATTCAATAATACAATATGCATGACAAATCATACAAGCATATATATATATATACTCAAGTAATAACTCAACATCAAAAATAAAATAATCAAAATACTCCTTAATCCCTCTCATAATATTTTTTTTTTAACCTAAGTTGAAATATTTAATTATTCCCATGGATTTAACCAACACTCCTCAGGTTTTTTTGGAAATCTTTCAGTATCTTGACAATAATCATAAATGACAAGATTTCTTTGTACCCAAGCATAATCCAATTTTTGATCACTTGATAAATGCCATGAATCATATTGATCCCACCAATTTTGTGTTGTTGTTGAAACACAAGATGGATATGGATCTTCCCATTGACAACCATCAACACTAAAATCTTTGTATGATGAAACAAATGGTTGATTTTTCCAATTTGTTTTCTCTAAACCACCTCTTGTAGCCCAATCATCTGCATTCCATATACTTGAAAATAAGTACATTGGCTTCTCATTTGGGAAGAAATTGTTTGTGTAATTCGCGTTTTTGTACACTCTTATTGGTACCTTATCCACGAAAAACCTGTACATGTATGACAACATTTTGACGTTACTTTTGATCTTATGACTCAAAAATCTTATTAAACGTGAAAGAATCTCATTCATTCATCGTAATTTATTAAGAGGTACTTACACAATTTGGTGAGTATTCCAAAGAACTGAGTAGGTGTGAAAATCCTCAGTGGGGTCAAACCATAAAACATGTCTCATCTCACGATTACCAGTTCCATTCTTGTACACATTTGTTTGAATAAGATAAGGTTCACCTGTCCTATTTCCCAAGAACTCAAAATCTAATTCATCTCTTGTTGGTCCTGCTCCATCTTCTGTGCACATCTACAATTCATTCAAAAATCCATATAATTAAACATATTACAATAACAATAATAATATACTCAGTATAATACTATAAGTACAATCTGGAGATCGAAAAGGGTGTACACATATCTTATTCCTACCTTGTGAAGGTAGATAGACTGCTTACGATAACATACTCAATGTAATCTTGCAAGTAGAATATGGAAATAATGGTGTGTACGTAGATTTTTACCCCTACTTATGAAGGTAGAAAGACTGTTAAAAACCCCATTAAACATATTACAATATAACTAATCGCACGAAAAATTATTTACATTATGTGTTGGATTGCTAGAGTTGATACATGTCCTAAGTTATTTATAAAATTTGAGATTAGTAATCTAGAAAAAACAAAGTAATTTAGTAATTACTATAGTAATGTAGAAATTCTTTTTTTGAGAGGAATGTTGAAGCAATTAAAAAAGTAATTTCTGAGTGACTAATAGGTAATGAATTCGAGCGTTGAAATCAGTCACTAATATTTACTTTGAAATAAACTATACATATTACATTTTAAAAAATTATATCTGAACGTAAAATATTTTATATATCGATCTATCATTTTTACTATTATGTAAAAAAAAATTGCAAACTTACATAGTAAGCTGTCACAACACCAGCAGAGTCACCTCCCACCAATTTCAACTTCATGCTAAACCACCCAAATCTATATTTCTGTTTGGTCATAAATCCACATCCTACATAAAAAAAAAATTAAAAAATCAACCAATATTTGCAAAAATAAGTAAAATAAAAGATGCAAATGTCAATTGGTATATATTAAAAAAGAACATTGAATTCTTGAATTTTAATCGCCACTATAAGGATGCGATCAATTGAACACCTTTCTATAACATAACGAGTCAAATGTCATATATTGAAAAAACATTGAACTCTTGAATTTCAATCACCCATATAAAGAAAAACTCATCAATGTTACATAGATCGAAAGGTGATCAGTTGAACATTTTTCGTCAAAACATAAAAGATTCAAATTTTTAATTTTTTTATTTATCAAAGTAGTATTAAAAAAAACACTAAATTATTGAATTATAATTACCTGCTTTTTTGTCCAATGATAAATACCAGATCTGTCCATCTTCAGAAGTCTTGAAATGAGTTTCTGGACAACTTTTACTAAAATTGTCATCAAATGAACCTTGTACTTCAGCTTGTGTTGATGAAAAAAGTACAACAATTATTGCACTAAGTACAAGAAAATAAGCTATAGAAGAAGCCATTTTCTCCACAAAAATAAAAAAAAAATGGAATTAAAAACTTCACAAGAGGAACTTGAGAAGTGAAGCTTCTTAATAAGTTTGAATCCTTTTAGAAAAGAAATATAAATAAATAAAATAAAATAAAGGATGTACAGATCATTGATCACTAGTTTTGGTCATGTCAAGGGCAAAAATGGAAATGAATTTTTTTTCCATGTTTGTTGCTTTTGTATTGTTTCAAGTGTTTATACTACTTTAACCTTAGTATATAAATACAAAAGTAAAAAAATTCTCTCCTTTTAATAGGAGACATTGAAGTTTGTCCAAAAAGTTATGTTCACCTATTTTGAGAATAATAGTTTTTTCAATAATATATTTAATTTAATTTTACAAATAGAGTTTAAAAAATATAAACTATACATAAATTTATCATTAAAAAGATTATTTACCATAAATCCTAGATTAAAGTAAAACATATCAAATCAGATATATAAATAATGGAACAAGAAGTAGTGGCGACAACAAACAATTTGATAACCAAAGCAAAGGGCACGAAAGAAAAATTAAAATGACGTTCAACTACGGAAAAAACTTATCTTCATACAGTGTTTAGCCAATGCAAAATGTATTATTACGTGATTTAATAAGGTAAAATAAACTATAAATTTAAACAGATGTCTCAAAAAGCACGTTACACATAGCTGTTTTGTTTTACAAAAGTTAATAGTTCATTATAAAGAGGCGAATATAAGTTTAAATTTTTAGAAGGGCAATTTAGGGATTGATCCCACAATCACATATAATCCAAACGACCGACAAGCTGGAGAAAGCAATTGACAGAAAGATGAGTGAGGTGCAAATGACCATAATGCCCCCATGGACTTCACTGAATTTTTGTTAAAGAAAAATGTGAGTGGGGTCTAATATGCCTGCATATGTGAACATGACTCTATTTGATTTGTCTTATAAATAATAGAAAAAAATTGTTGGATTTGACAACTGGATTTTGCTCTTTTGATTGGTCCTCTACAATACACTAATTGATTTGTTTGTTGCTCCAATAATAACAACACAACCCTTTGCTTTAATCGAAGATCGATATTTATTTTGAAATTTGATTTATTTCATACTTATGTTATCAAGATGTCTTTCTTGAAACTTATAAAAAATGATTTAGTTTTAGGATTCAAATGTGAAATTTTTAATTAAAAATAGAAGTATTTATCGTTTCGTTATAATTTTTAATGTAAATAATGAATATGAATAACAGTTAAATTAAGTTTTTTCGAAAATATAAAAAGAAGTCAGAGCGAAATGAGTCATTTATCATTACTATAGGTGTAGTAATGTGTGCTTAAAATCTTCTTAATTTTGAAAAGTGTTTCTTATTAGAAGAAGTACTTCCGTTAAATAACATTTTGTGTTTAGTTAATCAATTTGAAGAAAAAAAATATTTTTGACAATATTAAAATAGTAGTACTTTTTGCTTGGTCAATGTTCTAAAACTCTTTTTTTTTAATTTCTGGAAAAAAACAACCAATTTCTAACACGATTTAACTCATATTTTTTCTAAAAGCTTGATCAAATAACTTGACTTAAAGAAAATATTTTTTTTCAAAAAAATAATACTTTTAATTTTTAAAAAAATTTGACTAAACAGACTATCGATCTCAAACTAATTAAACTCTAACTAAATGAAATTTCTTAATTCATTTGCTCCATACATAATCAAAGTCACTAGTGGAAAACCAAAAAAATAATATTTGACCCCACATTTATTTTATTTTTTAGTAAAAGGAAAAAAAAACAAGTGGAACAAGTATTGGGGCCAGTAAGATAAATTAAGGGGGATATTTATATTAATTATTTGACTTTACTGCTTTGGATCTCTATAATTACAGAACAAACTTACTTTTAAGTTTTTAAATCTTTTATTTTATTAATAGCAGAGAAATTTTATAATTTTTGGGAGAAGAGCTAAGAGGTGTTGGTTGCTAGGAATAAAGATGACCGACATGCTCATGCTTCCATTAACTCTATGTTATGTTTTTCGCTGATTCAAGATTTAAATTTTACGAGTTTATGTTATGTTTGAAATTTTATCGTAAACGTATTTGATTTGTTGAATTGAAAATAATTTTTTAATATATTAATAAGATTTGAACTTAAAGTTAATAATTTTTCAGATGAATCAGTACTCATGTTATTTTAGTGTATACATTTTCATTTAAGTATGATTAATTAGTGTATATTTTTCTTTAGATATATAATTAGTATATATATAAAGTTAATATTAATTTTGATGTACATATATAATAAAGGCTTAACCTTTTTTTAAAAATAAATAAATTATGTGTTAACTTTTTTATATTTAATTTTTTTTTATATAAAAATCTTGATTCTGCTACTGATACACGATATAAATACATAATAATGAATCATTCATATGCAAATGCCCCCATGTGAGGTTCAACAGTTGTACAGTTTTGAGACAGTAATGCATTGTCTGGGAAAACATATGCACTTACTATTTCTTAGATGTAAATTGCTTAGCCACTTATATATTTTGATAACAATTGATTATAATAATTAAGTTAGTGTTATTAACTAAAGCATTGGCAAGTTATGTGAATTAAGTTGAGTTATTACTTTATTTTGTTACTTTGACTTTTCTTTTTTCCAACTTTGTTATTTGACTTGCCTATAGTTACGATTCTTTAGTTTATAATTAGATGTTTTGTGTTTGAATTTTTAGAAGATGAAAAAAACTTGTAAAAAATATCCACTCTATAAATGATCTACTGCATGCAAATTTAAATTTAATCGAACATTACTATAAATATTAGGCACTAGCTAAGAAAACAAAAAATAAAAGAGCATGTTTATGCTAAAACTGTGGTGGATTAATTCAGAACTTTTTGGAACTTGGAGTTAAATTAGTACTATATTAGTAAGAATAAAAAATGTATATATGTGACAGTTTGGCCGAGTGGTCTAAGGCGCCAGATTTAGGCTCTGGTCCGAAAGGGCGTGGGTTCAAATCCCACAGCTGTCAATTTTTTTTACAATATATTATACATATTAATCGTGTTACCCTAAATAATTTTTTTTACAACATATGTATATATATTAATCGTGTTACCCTAAGTAACAATCATATGTATACATATTAATCGTGTTACCCTAAGTAACAATAGAGTGTAAGGTGATAATGATAAAGATTCGAATTCAATCATTTTTTACAATATATGTATACATATTAATCATGTTACCCAAAGTAACAATGGAGTGTAAGGTGATAATGAAAAAAATTCAAATTTACTCTTTTTTTACAACATATGTATACATATTAATCGTGTTACCCCAAGTAACAATGGAGTGTAAGGTGACAATAATAAAGATTCGACTTTACTATTTTAGACACGAGTAAATTCAATGTGGTACACCTTTAAAAATAAGTTATTTTCTTATCTTAAAAAATTGTTGATAAACATCAGTTAGTATTACTTTTCCTCTGTGTATATCGACACAACTTACACAAAATGTTGCCTGCGTTAATTTTCAAATCAACATAATACTCGAAATTTTTAAATTTTAAATTCGCTTCAGTAATGATTTACGTAAAATAGCGATCAATTTTACTTCATCCATGGATCATTTGGGCTTTGTTAGCTTTTGTGATCTCTACATCAGAATTGGGCTTCTTAGCCTTTGGTGGATGATAAATATAACAATTCAAAAGCAGTATGAAATTGAGTTAAAATAAGTAGGTAACACTAAGAAATAATATTCAGAAAACGCATACTTTTGTATATAAAATATATACATATTTTATATATAATTAGTCTATATTTTTGTATATTTGACTAATGAATATAATTATTTTTAGCCAAGCGGCTCACTGTGTTAGGCCGACTACTATAGATTAGATTAGGTGATTTGCACATAAGCGATATTTTTAAGATTGTTTACGTTTAAATCAGTGACTTAGAATAACGATTTATATCTAAATTGAAGTATAAGAGCACGAGAATCATAGAATAACAATGGTCGCATACACGCTCCCGACCTCGCCAAAAAATTTAGTTTTAGACGAGCCTACAACGTTGTTTCGAATCTCCAAAAAACCAAAAAAAAACTTGTCGAGTATGACCTAGGGCTACGCATGATGTTCTCCTCATTGAATCAAATCAAATTAGACTTTTACTATCGCACCTTCCCTTTTGATAGGTCAAAATATCAAACACGATTTTTGATCCATACAAAGATATATATTAATATTCTATTACCGTTTTTGATATTTTTACGAAATCGATTATGTAGTATTTGTTACTATTGATCCATCTAATTCAAATTTGTGTCGCGTAAGATTTATAATGATCAAATGATACATTCTCAATACTATATTATGATTGTACGGATATACTTTTTTTTAATTGTGATTGAACGCACACGCTCCCAACCTCGCCATTTTGGAGCTAGACGAGCCTACAACTTTATTTCGAATCTCCTAAGGACAAAAAAAAAATTATCGGGTATATCCCATGCTATGCCTAATGTTTTCCACGCTGAATTGAATCTAACTAAACTTTGACTATCACACAGATGCGAACATAAGATTTGAAAACTTTTGGTGCACCCATATAAACATAATTATATATGTGGTCTAAGTTAAACTTAAAATAAAAACAATAAAAAGAGGCTTAAAGTGGGATCTGAATTTGATCTAGAGGGTGATATTTCTAGCTTCTACCAATTGCACAAGGACACGTTTATGTTTTCTATGAATACACTGTTAAGTATATTTTAATTTGTATCAATTTTTCAAAAAAATAATATATATATATATAATATATATATATATATATATATATTACATATGTTTTTTTTCAAAAATAAGCAGGTGCACATTTTTTTTCTATTTACTCATGATCTGGCCTGGTCGACCCAATTATGATATTGAAGGAGGGGACCTTCTCTCGAAAAAAAATGCTTGCATGCACCCTCTCCATATAGCGTGGGTTTGCCCTGCTATCACACATCGCCTTCTGATACGTCAAAATAACAAACAGAAAGTTTGATCCATACCAAAATACATATATAAAATTTACCGATTATGGTACTTTTAAGAAATCGTCTATGAAATATTTGTCATTATTGACCTATCTAATTTAAATTTGTGCCGTGTAAGATATAATTGATTTAGTTTTTTCCTTTCCCTGTGATGGTTTCCGGATCCACCCTTCTTACGTGTCACCAATCTATTAGTTACCGTGACACCACAAACCATCCTAGTCAGATATAGATCCGACCCGACCCGACCCGAAGTCCATCAGTGGACTCGAGTCTTCTCCCTTCTTACAAAAAATAAAAAATAAAAAATCCCTTTTTCCTCTGCAACCAAATCTCCTAAATCTTCGCAGGCTACAATGGCGATCTCCAAAACCCTAACCCTTATCGCCATTCTCCTAGTCCTCGTACCCATCAACCACTCCTTTTCATCTTCTTCCGATGAGGACCTTCTACCGGAGCTAATCAATCTCCGATCTCAATCTCCCACCGGAGTTATCCATCTCTCCGATCATCTTCTCCGTCGAATCCTCTCGGCCAAATCCCCACGACCCTTTTCATTTCTCATCTTCTTTGACGCTAAACAACTCCATTCAAAACCCGAACTTTCACTACCTACTCTAAAAAATGAGTTCTCCCTTTTATCCTCCTCTTTCCTCGCTAATAACCCAGGAAACAGCAAGATCTTCTATTTTACTATCGAATTTGGTGACTCACAAGCTTCATTTGCGCTATTTGGTGTTAATTCATTACCCCATTTACGTTTAGTCCCACCTTCAGCTACTGATATGAAAAAAGATTCGATTCAAATGGATGGGTCTGATCTCGCCAGGCTTGCTGAATCAATGGCTGAATTTGTTGAAGCGAAGACTAAGCTTACTGTAGGTCCTATTCATCGACCACCGATGATTTCGAAGAAGCAGATGGCCGTTATTATTGCTGCAGGATTGGTTTTGAGTCCTTTTTTGGTGAAAAGGGTACTTTCTGGAGGTACCCTTTTGCACGATAAACATGTATGGATGGCGGGATCAATATTCGTCTACTTTTTCAGTGTTTCAGGTGCAATGCATAATATAATTAGGAAAATGCCTATGTTTATGATGGATAGAGAGGATCCAGGGAAGTTGGTTTTCTTTTATCAAGGATCAGGGATGCAATTGGGAGCTGAAGGATTCGCGGTTGGGTTTTTGTACACGATTGTTGGATTGTTGTTGGCTTTTATGACTAATGTTCTCGTTCGTCTAAAGAGTAGGACTGTGCAGAGGGTGGTGATGCTTTTTGCGTTGTTCGTTTCGTTCTGGGCTGTTAAGAAGGTGATTCAGCTCGATAACTGGAAGACTGGGTACGGTATTCATGCTTATTGGCCTTCAAGTTGGAAGTGATAGCAATGTAGTATTACTGGCTGAATGATATGGCTTCTATCATTAGGTAAGAGATGTGTAACAGCTTACACTACTTGTCAGCTAGCTTAATTTCGAACCTAAGTAGTTGACGCAAAAGTTTTAGCTTTTTTCGAGATGGATAGGTTCTGTGATTTATATGGAGCACTTATGTTTTGATTGAAGCTTTGAAAAGGGATTATGTACAAATTGCACTTAACATTTGCACGTATTTTGTATCAGTCTCTCTGTTTTGGTTACCAGTGGTGTTTGTCAAGTTTTGAATTCCTGCATTTTTCTATGTTTATATATCATGAGGAATTAGTCTACCCGAACTTTGGTGCAAAGTTCAATGGCAAAGGTAATACAGTTTGGGATGTGTGATTGATGGCTAGGCGCACATCATGAGCTCGAATAGACCAAGTCTTGTGTTTAAGTGGAGAAGGGTAGAGGGACGGGGTTATTATTGACTAGTTTCAAAGCTGAAACAACAGTTTGTTGGTTATAAGATAGGATGAAAAAACAGCTAGCTCAGTAGTGAAATAGTTAAAGCTTTATAGGTTAATAAGTTGAAACGCTGTTGATCACTGACTAGCACTCACTAGGATCATCTTTTACGTCTTCTATGAGCTTTTGTGGACAAAAAAGCATGGTCAGATGAGGTTAGTTATTGTGTCAAACCACAATTCTGTCGAACCCGGCCATTACATCCCTCTTGTAATATCCCATATAGTCTTAAATTGCTTTTAGGGTAATGTTGCTCAAGAGGTTCACCAAGATTCTGTTGATGAGATAGTTGGACCACATACACTTCCTATGACGACGATGATAAGGAGGTTTAGAAATAGTGGAATAATGGCTTAAAACCTACCTCATCCACATTACATCTTAGTACCATGATTATCTTCGATATTAATCGAGTTCTATTTGGTGAAAAATTGACAATGCATCAATAAACTGAGAGTAAATACTCAATGTCTAATACTGTATCTGAGTTGTATGTTAGCTGCAAGTAAGTTATGATATCCCAACTCAATTGATATGGCCGTAGACCAAAGATTTGGTCTGCTTGAACATGATGGTAGTACGATTTTTGGTGGTTTAGTATGTTGCATAACTGCAGCTAGTGATTCTAGACTTCATGGGGGTCAACATATTGGTGCATAAGGTTCAAGTACGCTGTCACTCTGCTGCTATTATGTGTATGAAGGTGAATAGTAGTGCATTAACTGGTTAGACAAGGTGAGCTTTGGAGAACAAAGGATCAAATTTCTTTAGAAGGGGGAGGATAAACACTTGTTAGACAACTTGAAGAGTTAAAAGAGTTTTAGAGTGAGATATAATGTGACTGGGAATCTAGTTTTTGCCCGACAGAAGGAAAACAATCCTATTGGTCATCTGCTTTTCAACATGTTGTCGAAGCTTCAGATTCACAATATCAAGCATAAGAAAGAGATTTAGAGAGAGATATAGTTTTTTCTAGTAACTAGGATATGAAATCAAGTCTTTAAAAGAGGAGAATTTTAATATGTGGACTGAAAGAGTGTAACTAACATGTAATCCTCTCTCAGTAATCATCCTAAACTCTTGGATCATTTGATCAGTTATTCATTTCATGATTTTTCAAAACAATTGAGTTACTTCCACTGCTAGACGACGGAAGGGATAGAGAAGAATGGTGGTCTGTGTTTAGCATATTTAAGTTTATTCCTAACAGCCAGCCATCTTGAGTGAGTCAAAACGCTCAAAGCAACATCTCAGCCTTTGTGTATGCTTTTGATTGCCAATTTCTCCAGGATTTCCTTCTGAAGTTGCAACTGATACCCCTCTATTCGCATTATTTGGGGGTGGGGGGTAGGGTTGTGCTAGATCAACAACAAAGTTGTTTCCGTGACCACGAGTTTGAGCTATGAAATCAGCCACAATTTCTTACATCAGGGTAAGCTGCCTCACCTACCTTTTTGGGCGATCCTGGGTGAACCGTGTGGTTCGTGCACTGAGCTATCCTTTTAGTTGTTTCACATCTATGATGACTGTATTAGATGCTGGAAGTGGTTTCAATCTTTGAATGGGCTTGTAAGATTGCTCAAATTCATAATCTGAGTCTTTCAAGTTACAAACTGCCCGAGATAGTAATTATCTCGTGAAATTAGTTGAGGTACGTAAAGCTGATTTGGACAGACGAAAAATGTTGGAAGTGTTTTTAAGCAAAAAAAAAAAAAAAAGAAGGGGACTTATTGACTTCCAATACATATATATGGTCATTTAATTTAAATTCACAACAAACTTTTTGTCATTCGTCTCTCTCCCCTGAATCTTGCTCGTCATTCTTTGGTTTGTCTCTCTCATTTTATACAAATACAGATGACTAAATAAACTTTTTTTCAAGTTTTATACTTAAACTATCCAATTATTTATCAAATCACACATCAACTATAAATTGTTCTATTTTACCACCTGAATATAGTAATATTTCAAGTAGAAAAATGGAACAACCGACATTTAATATGTATTTTGATAAATAACTATAATAGCTCAAATAGAAAACTCATTTACCTAATTATTCAAACATAAAACTTGAAAATCCAAAATAACATTTTATAACAATTTTGTTATGCTATTTAGTAGAATATTTATTTTGAGATGGAGTATGGGGGTATTAGATAACCACAAAATCATTAGAAGACAAGTGTGTTTATAATTTATCAAAAACTCAGTGCTAAACTGCTAACTGACAAAACCAACGGTAACTTTCTTTTCAAACCGTTATGTCCCCAAAAATACTCAATCTTTTCCCCTGTTTTTTTCTTCTTTTTATCACATATTCCCATTAATCATCATCATATTCATAATTTTTTTCCATTGAAGAACCCAATCATAAAGAAAAAAAATGAAGTGTTTTACATGTTGTTTTCGTACTAATTCCAATCACAAGAAAATCATCACAAAAAAGTCATGTAGTAACAAGATCAATAGTATCTCTCCTCAAGCTCTCCAGGTACGTCGTAATAATCACTATTTATTATTCAGTTGACCGAGAGGAATAATCACTATTTATTATTCAGTTGACCGAGAGGAAGGCATTAGATACAATCATATCATTCTTCTAGTAAATAACTAAAAATCCGATAAGGAGATTCAGTTGACTGAAGGGAAGGTCTTAGGCATACACTCGCGTGCTCACATTGACTTTAACTAAAACGACCCTTTTACTTTGAATTTGGAGTTTGATTAACTTCTTGTGTTATTTTCTAAAGGATTTGCTCGAGACTCGCGAAAAAGGTGAAGATATTGTAGCCATTAATGGTACAAAAGAAGAAGTTAATCACCACGACGAGATTGTGAAATCCATAAACCTCATCGAAGAATCAAAGTACGATTTTTTATTTAATTTTTCAAAACTAAAAAGATGCAATTTTGTGGTTTTTTTTTGGTTTATCTCAAATCTGTTAAAAAAAACAGGGATATAATTAACAGAGAGAATTTGCTCGAGTTCGATGAGAATGGCAAAGCTTATGTAGACGCCATTGATGCTAAAAAAGAAGCTCGACACAAGATTGTGAACTCCATTAACCTGTTTGAAGAATCCAAGTAAGTTTTTTTTTAAAAAAAAAATTATTCAATTTTGTCTGTTGTTTTCGTTCACTCAAATTCTTCGAAAAACAGGGACGAGGAGGAAGAAGAAGAAGAGTCGAACTAAAAACAGCAAAAATGATGAGGCTTATTATCAAATCAAGTTTCTGCAAATTGCTCGGAGTATCTGAGCAATTTGCAGAAACATAACGGAGAAGAAGAAGAAGAAGTGGAAGAGGTTTCAAATTCAAGTGTGTCAAGCTATATATCTTATCCTCAGAATCATCGATATCATTGTTGCAGAAACAGCAATGATGAATTCGAAGATATTGATCTCGAAGATGAAGCTAACAATAATGATGATGGAAATGAATTGATTCGTGAAGAGTCGTCTTACGAGTCATTGTTTTCACTCTCCATAGACAACTCCACTCGGAATGGAAATAATCCCATCCCCGGAATCATGTGCGACAAGGAGGAGGTCAACAGCCCGTTGAAACCTATGTTGCTCAGACGTTTCAAAAATGTTGACATACTTGTATCGGAACCTCAAGAAGTAGTGCATTTTCAACACGAACGTGACAACAGTTTTGAAGAGTCCGAGCAACATAGATCACCAATGCTGAATCCAATTCGAAATCCATGTCTATTGAAAGACACTGGCATTACAACGCCTCCATCACTATTGAATCAACAAGAGGAGAAGGAGAACATTGATATGAATCTTCTTGATTTTAGTACCCGTGCAAAAGAAGAGCCTAATCTGAAGCGCGGAGAGAATGAAATCGCGGTGGATGCTAGTCTCTCAAGCTGGTTGGTTGAATGTTCTCAAGACGATACGCCAAATTCTAAAAACAGTGTTGGTTCTGTCGGAAATTCACCTTCAGAGAGATGCGTAGGGCTTATTGATGGACCAATTTTAGGAGCATTGATAGTAGAAGAGCTCAAAGATGAAAAGCCGATTGTAATAGGGACTATCGGGAGCTATTTGAGACATACAGGGCAAGCTACTGGTGTTTCATCTTACTGAGGCATTTCGTCGAGCAGGTAGCACGCTCCTGGGAGGGAGGTATATGCGCTTTATTTTTACACGTATTATGTTAAGTTTGTATTGTTATTTTCAATAGTTTTAAAGATAGTTAAATTTTTGTATAGCATTTTTTTTTACATGAAAATGGAGTTTACCAATGACTTAGACCAATGAATATCATCCCTTTGAGGCCTGATTAATTTGAATTTATATAAAAATTTAAACTTTGAAGTATAGTATATGACAAATATTATGAATTATCCCGTAATAAAATTAGTGGTTGCTTATATCTATTTCTCGATTATCTCGACAAATATAATGAATTATCTCGTAATAAAATTAGTGATTTCTCGATTATCTCTTTCGTAATCAGAGCTCAGAGAAGGAATAGATAGAAAATGGTATAGAACTCAAACACAATAATCGGATTGATTATCTTCACGTAAAAGATAATAAATAGAAAATGGTATAGAACTCAAACACAATAATCGGATTGATTATCTACATGTAAAAGATACTTGATTACATAATGGAAAACATTGAAAAATCATCACTAACATTAAGAACGTAATCAAATTTGATAGAGAGTGTCTTACCTTTAAAGGAAAAATTTAAAATATATTAAGTTATCAAAAAGCAGATACAAAACATCGAATATGAGATTAGAGAAAATAAAAAAATTGCTGAGACTAAATTTAATTATTGTCATATAATTATTTAATTAATATGCAATACTTGTGCATATACTTAGCTGACTGATCTCTTAGGATAATGAAACATTGCATAGAAATATACAGCTAATTTTAAATAATTGAGTAATTAAATTAGGTATACAAAGACTTTTTGGACTTGGAAATAGTCTTTACACTTGACTTTAATTTGATATGTAGTCCATCAAAATAATAATAACTTGCCCATAATAGTTTAAGTAACATTAGAGTGGATTTTTCTCAATATTATCTCCTAATAATTGAAGTTTAATGGTGCAAGTGTTCTTCAAATAAAAGAGAAACAATTTCTGAGGTTGACAATTATTATATAAAAATTATTTGGAAAATGCACAAGTCTTAACATATGCTCAAAATTATAGAGACACTTATACTAATACTAAGAACTTATTACTTCCTTGAACTTATTTTATAAGTAATTTTCTATCCCTTTTCTGCTTACGTGACATTAGCTTGAAAAAAAAAGTCAACTAGCATTGGCCTGCAAGATAGTGCCACGTAGGCCGAAAAGGGATAGAAAATTATTAATGAAATAAGTTCAGGAGATAATAGGATCTTAGTATAGTATGAGTGTGTCTCTAAGATTTCGAGCATAGGTTGAGGATACTTGTGCATTATCCCAAATTATTTATTTCCTTAAAGATCAAATTAGAAGTTAATAATTACATATTTAATTTATGTAACACCAACCTTTGTATTTTGTACGGACAAAAAGTTCTCTTTAATTATGTTTCAATTCATATGATGTTATTTCATTTGATATAGAATTTTAATAAAAAAAAACCTAATTTTGAAACTCGTATGTTAAACAAGTCACAAATATTTATATTGCTATAAATCATTATATTAAGATAATGTGAGCATTTTAAAATTTAATTGTCAGTAAATATAAAAATATATTATTTTATTTTTTGAAAAGAAACTAAAAGGAAAGAGTTTTAGATATATTGAGACAAAGTGAGTAATAGGTAACAAAAGTGTATCGTAATTTCTTTCTAATTTTCACTATTTTTTTCTTGAAAATTTTTAAAAATTAAATTATTTCTAATTATAAAAATAACATATCTTTTCAGGAAAATAAAGAAAAGAATTGATGTCATATAAAATGAAATAAATAAAATACTTTTGTTATCTCAATTTATGTGCCACAAAATCAAATTTTGAGAGTTAAATGTCTTGATTTTTTTCATAAATTTTGGATATTAAAATTTTAAGTTTTTAAAAATAAAATACATATTTAAAAACTGAGTAAGAAGTACTATAAATCATGATACCTAATCATTTGGAACAAAGAAAAAAACATATATCAAAACCACACAGAAAATATATAATAATATATAATAATATATATATATATATATATATATATATATATTATTATTAATTTTTTCTTGTAGTGCAACAAAATTAGTCTCCAAACACCACCATTATTATAGAAAAAATAAAATAAAAATTACAACTTGTACTATAAATAATGTGTATTTTTGTGTGTCAATGTCCATGTTCTTTGTAAGCTAACCTCTCAAGTATCAACCTTACCTTTTAGACAATTTTAATTGGTAGTTGTCCACCTCTACTTCTATTTCTTCTTTCTTCTTCCTTTTTTTTTTTAAAAAAAATCTATTTCTATTCCTCTCTAATTTTCATCTTTCAATTTTTTTTTATAGATTATTATCCAAACAAAACAATTCCCACATTCAAACAACAAATAGAGAGAAGAAAAAAAAAGAGAAAACAAATTAAAGGTCTATTGGGTATTTTTGCCCTCATATCATATATAATTTCTTGATTTCCTCATTTATTTGTTCTTTCATATATGCATGTTATTTTTTTGCATGCATATATATATATATATATATACACAAAAAATAGTTGAAGGAGACATTAATGGGGAATATTACAATTAGAAGGAGATAGAAAAAGTTTATTACTTTTTTCATATATCTCCTTCTTTTTTTTGCATGGCTTGTGCATTTATCTGAAAAGGTATTAATATAATTATCATGTTATTCAAATTCTATTTCATCTTTTCATTTTCATTTTGTTTCTTTTGTCGATCAATATTATTTCTGATTTGTTTGAGATTGAGGTATTATTAATGTTGTCAATCAAGAATTCTCGTTCTCCCAATTAATATTTCTGGTTAAGGTATTGTTAAGGTCGAAATTATTCTTTATGTGTATATTGAATTGTATTGACTTTTCTTGACTTTCATATGTCTATTTGTTTACCATTTGAATGTTCAATTTTTCTAAAAACATGAGAAATTGAAAAGGGTATAAATTTTGTAATTTTTTGCTTTTTTTTGTTTTTGGGTTTAGGCAAGGAAATTAATATTTCTCATTGGTGTGGTCCTTCTATCATTTCTGAGCAAAGAATTATTGGCTTTTTGGGATTTTAAATTATATATAATGGCAATCAAAGTGAAGGGGATTTGCAAATATATCTCAAATATTTTTGGTAACATCTTTTTTCCTTTTTTTTTTTTTTTTTTGGAATTGCATGTTTTCTTGATATTTGATTTGAGGGTAAAAGTGTAAAAAAATGATTTTTTAAATTTACAGTTGTTAAGGAGAGGGAGTTGGAGATTGGAGGTCCAACTGATGTTAAACATGTGGCACATATTGGTTGGGAAGGTCCCTCTGGAGGTGCACCTACTTGGGTATGTTATCTTTTGTTCACATATTTGAGTTCTATCAAAATTTATTCACACTCGATATTTTCATAAAACTTTAAAACGTAAGATGTTATATTATTTTACCTTAGTTTGTAGCTCTTAAAGTTGTCTCGTGTGATTATGAATCGAATTATGAAATCAATTATTAATGCATGTATCAGGATAGACTGCATATGTTATTGAGTGCGAGTTGCGATCCTTCCCCAAATTCTACATGAACGCAAGATATTTTATATATTGAGTAAACCTTTTTTTAATTTTTACTTAGTTTGAAACTCTTAAAGTCGTCTTTTTCTATGCGACCAGCTATAAAATCAACATCTAATGCTTGTGTCAGAATAAGTTATTTATATTATTCTCCTTAGATGCAACCATTTCTTAAATTCTGCATGAACATGCAATACTTTGACTACTGAGCTAATTTCTTTTTGTAACTCGAAAGTTTAGTTTGGTGTAAACATCATAGTATATTCCTAAATGAATCTTAGCAATTCATTATTTTATATGAAGGGCTTTCCATATGCCTAACATTTTTTTATTTTTTTTGAATTGAAGATGAAATCATTCAAGGCAGGACCTGAATTTTCAGTAACTTCTAGTGGTAAATCTCAAGGTTAGTCTTGCTTAACATCCTTTTTCCTTTTGCACACCAAAAATCTATATAGATCTTTTATTTTTACTATATAACGGTGGTGTTCGAACTAGTCTTTAGGTCACTTAACTATTTTACGTAACACATGTTATCTTCCATCAATACATGTATCGAGTAACTTTGTCAATCAAAACTTTAGATTGATATGAAGAAATCATCCAACGTACCTCTAGAAACTAAACGATTGCTTGAAACCCCTTTATTATTTAGTGGAGTTGAACTTTATTAGATGATCATTCAACTAATAGTTATTATCTCAAAAAAGTAACTTTTTTTGTTGAAAAAAATGAGAATCAAGAAAAATAGTAAATTTCTAAGATAATAATTATTAATTGAGTAAATCTCTAGAAATATACCCTTATTTTATCAAATTATTTGTAACTTCAGATCATGTATATTTTCCCTCATAAGAGAATTAAAAAATAGTAAGCTTGTCCTATGTTTTGTTGTATGTCTCATAAAAACTATAAAATTCTTTTTTAAAAGATATTTGCCTCATGACCCAATAAAGGGACATAACTTATCTGTGGTGTCATTGTATAAATTAGTATGGCCTTCTATTGTTGTATATTTTAATCAAAAAAAATTTACAACTTAAATCGAATATATGCGGCCCCTCAAACTTGCTCGAATTTTTACTTAGATATTTCTACTAAGAATTATAATTATTGAATATATAATACGAAAGATAATTAAAAGTGAGTGTTTATATATCACTCGATGAGATGATAACACAAAATTATTTTAATAGGCATTGTTTGTGTATTATAAAATTAGCTCAGGTGTCTAAATAAATTTTTTTTTTATCGAGTTTAAGGGATTGTATATATGTATTTGACGTTTGAACTTCATATGCACTTTGAAGCTAAGCTATGATATTGAGGGAAAAGATGAGCAAATTAACTACCTACTTTTGCTTCTTTAGAGGCGAATTCAAAATTCAGACTCAGCAAAAATTGAATTCATTCGAATATTAGATTATTCTACTTTATGTTTATCTTTAGAACATTTTTCCTTTTTATCCTATTGAAAATTGATTTTATTATATAGACGCTTATGACCTCCTCTCTACCTACTTTTACATTCATACCACAAGACTCTACAACTCAATCTACATCAAACTCTTCAAGAAGACACACTTTACCATAATTCTTATGACACATAGTTAAAAGCAACGAATTCAGTTGAACCACTTGCCTCTATAGTATACTTTTATTATATTTCAACTTATGCATGTCTTTTTTTTATAGGTTGTGGTGAGACGACGAGGCAACTAACAACAACTAGCATTCACAAGGACATGAAAACTTCAGATGTTACTAGTCCTCCTAAGAAACAAAAAAGGAGGAAGCCTAAATCAACTTCCTCCCCAAAATCGAGTTCACCATCAACGTTAAGATCTTCGCGAACAACTAAACACAAGGCTAAATCTGTTGAAGGCAATAACACACCAACACCCCTAGAAATGGTTTAATGTGTTGCAAGCAAAAATAAAATGTCAAGTTCAAAATGCACCAAAAAGAAACAATGACATTTTGCATGTATTATAGTTGAAGAGGGGTAGAAAGTAAGTAAAATGTAGAGGGTGGGAACATAGAAATGTTGATTTAAGAAATATGGAAGATGAAATTTAATAGGAGGGGCTAGAGATCTCAAACACAAAGGTGAAAAATTTAATTGTTACTCAAAAAAAGCTTGGTGTTTTGAGAGGTTAAAAAAAACTAGAATTTGTGTTCCTTTATTCTATTCACTTTTTTTTTTCTTTTGTTTTATATATTTTTCTTATTTAGTTGTAATGTAAGGAAGGATCTTGTAAGGAGTTTGGATCATTTAGTTGTGCTAATGCTAATAGTTATTTACGTATGCACATTTAGATACCTCAACTTGTATTTACAGTGTCAATTGAACACTACAATTTATAAAATGATCATATAGAAATATCTAAATTTTATGTATCACGTCAGCATTAGGTATCAACGAAACGTAGTATGTGATGAGTTGAGGTGGCTAGATGTGCACTCTTAAACAAGGACAAAGCTAGTAAGGGTTCAGAGGTTACCCCTTTGATGAAAATTTACGTTATTTATACACGGTTTAAATTAATTTTTATGTATATATTGTAGATATTGAACCTCTTCAACTTTTTTTGTATATGTACTTTTTCATATTTTGAACCCTCAAAATTAGAATGTTTACTTGTCAATTAAGGTCAAATTTGATCAGTGTCTATTTGATCAGTGTCTATCTTTATATTATGATTTACCGTTGGTAAAATTTACTGATTTTAATTGTTACGATGGAGAATGGTTCAATATGGACGAATACAACATCATTTGTGCAGAATTTAATATCTACTGTAGCTTATTTCCAAATCAGCTATCAAACGGCTCAAACCGCTCAAAGTACAATACAAATAACTATACAGTAAATAAAAACTAATAATATTAATCATAAATAATTTTAAAAAAATCAATATGTTGGGCTAGCTTTGGGCCTCTAAGACTTGGGCTGAGGTTGGACATAAGAGTAGAATAAATGGCCCAACTTGTGAGCTTTCTGTTCAGCCCAAACACAACTTGGAGGTTTAGCCATTTTTCATTGTAATTTCTTTTTAAAAATAGTTTTTGTTTCAAAGTAAAAAATGATATATTTGAAAATTGGAATTGTGATTTGGTTATGAATACAAATTAAGGTTTTTTTTTGAATTTTTGTGAATAACTTAGAGTGAAGAATATGAAAACAATTTCATGATCAAGCATATTTTTCAAAGTTTAACTTCAAAAAGAAAAGTTTATATTTTTTTGGCCAAACTCCCTTTTATTATTTATGATAAATAATTAATATATATATTTGTCCAAAAAATTGATCGAACAACGTCATTTACCATGCAAAATTTTGAATTATAAAGTTTCATAAACCTAATATATATATATATACTACTACTAATTACTTTAATCTGATCGTTCGATTTTGATTTGATATAGAGATTAAGAAAGTAAAGAATATTTTTAAATGTTATCGTTTTTAAACTAAAGATAGATAGAATCAAGAATGTAATAAAATAATATTTATTTTTTAAATGAAAAAAAATCAAGACAAATAAACTGAAAAGGAGGAAGGAAGTATAATTATTGAGTGGCATATTTATATGTTCACACTACTGTATATAATTCTTTAAATTCACTTCGTTAATTTAGTGTAAATATTGAATACCGATAAATGCTTTTTCTTAATTTCCCAACGAGTTAATCAAATATTTTGCTTGCTAAAATAAAACATCATCATCACTACAAATTATAAAATTTCAAATGAAATATGAAAATCACATGAATCATGATGAAAAAAATAAATTCAGACCATATTAAATACTCCTAAAGTAACCAATAGACTAGACAATATAGATAGGTCTTATCAACAAATACCATTAAGAATTTATATATATATATATATATATATATATATATATATATATATATATATAAAGGTTGTGCAGTTGGGAAGCCAAGCAAATTTAATGTCACACATTCCAAGCTTAATACTTGTATGGTGACTTGTATATATTTCCCACTTATTGGACCTAAAATATTATAAATTCACACCTACTTCTACTTTTACTATTTTTAATATGAAATCTAATATACTATAGGACACCATGCTATTTATTAGCTATACCACATTATATACTCGGTGTGTTTTGGTATTTAGGAAAATATTTTTATGATAAATTTTCAAAGAGAATATAAACGGTAAAGTTATTATCATGTAATTTAAAATGTTATGGTTATGAAAATAGTTTCCTGTAGGAATGTAGATCATTAAGGTTGCGTCCAATAATACTTTGAGGTCCGTCCTTCCTGGGCTCATACTTAGGGTAGCTTAAATGCATCGACTTTTCTTTAACAAGTGAATTTCTTATTTATTTTCTTGAATTCAGTAGATATGAAATACAACTATTCAAATTTGTAATATATAACCTAAGACAAATTGGAAGGTAGAAGGGGGGGTGGGGATGGGGGTGGCGGAAATGAACGTTACAAGGTATGACGGAGATGAAATGTACAAAGGAATGAAGAGGATACGATCAATGTAGAAAAATCCAAAAAAAAAATTAGAAAATATTTTTCTTCATATCAAACACGAAACACACCGTTATTTTAAAAAATTATTTTACATGCAGGGTGTGTTTGGTATGAAGGAAAATGTTTTCCTCGAAAACAAGTAGACTTTGGACTTATTTTCTCATATTTGGTTGGTGAGTAAAAAATAATTTTCGAAAAAAGATTTTTGTGTATTTAATTTATGAATGAAAAATATTTTTGAGAAAATATCTTTTATTTTTACAAGAGTAAGAAATAATTTTTGAATTGACGCTAACAATATTTTTTTAACAAATAAACTTAAATTTATTTGAGGGGTGGGGCTCACGGGGGGATCGGGTGGAAAAACAAAAATTGAAAATTGATTTTTTTTTTAAAAAACAAATTTAAATTATTTTTGGAGGAAGGGGATGGGCTGGTAGGGAGGTTGACCGGGGGATTGGGGTCGGATGAGAAACAAAAATTTGAATTAATTGGAAATATTTTTTAAAAATAAATTTAATTTTTTTTTTGTCGTGGGTAGGGGGGTGGCTGGGGAGGGTGGATGGGTGAAAAAATAAAAAATGAAGTTGAAAATATTTTTTTAAGAAAAAACTTTAAATTATTTTGTTTCGACAAAAAAATTGATTTTTTTCAAAAAAAAAATATAATTACAATTTGAAGCTTGAGGTAAGTTTTGTAAAATGTTTTTCTAACTTTTGAAGGAAAGTCATTTTTCTTAAATTTAAGAAATATGAGTTGATTTGAAAAATATTTTCTAAAACGTTTACTTAATCAAACATGAGAAAATTCGAAAAAAATTTCCTCCATACTAAACAACCTGCAATGTTGTCTCCCAAATTTATGCTTCTATGGCCAAAAAAAAAAAAGAATGAGTTGGAATTCAAAATTTATACCTATTTATAACGATCTCGACTTGAATATACAATGATAATTTTTGGTAGGTTTGTTCATACATATACTTTGGCTGCGTAAATGTTGCTAAATTTAAGTTCTTTATACTTTAATTTATTTTATTAAAAATGCAATATTAAAATATAGACGTTTCGTATGCACTATTAAAAGGAAAATTGTATATAATGGCAAATTAATAAATTAAATTAATTGTTATAATCACCCTTTGATTTAATTGTGCTATGTAGCAAACTGTTTGTCAGACACCTTTCTCCCTCAAGCTCTCGCTCGCCACTCTCCTCTCTAACTCGCTTCCTCCTCCCTTTTATATACAACCACATGTTTATAAAATCTATTTCTATTTGTATAAAGCGAGAGAAAATTGTATAAATACATTTATTTTTGTTCCCCTCTCCCCCCCCTCCCCCAAATCTCGCTCGCCACTCTCCCTAATCTCGCTCACGACCCTCGCCTCTCTCGCTTATACAAACATAACGAGATGTATGAATTGCGTTTCTGTTTGTATAAAGCGAGAGAATATTGCATATACACATGCAAATATATATATATATATATATATATATAATATAATATATATATAATATATAATATATATTTTGTTCTATATACTTATAATTATACAATAAGAATACTCATCTGCCCAGTCTCTTTTGCCTTTCTCTCTTTCTCGTTTTATACAAATTCAAATTATATATAATTTCTCTCTTTTCATTTTATACAATTTGATTCAACTGTATATTCCCTGCCCAAGTCTCGTTTGGCCTTTTGATCTTTCTCATTTTATATAAATTCAAATTGTATATAATCGTTTTAACACTTATAATTGTACAATTCGTTTTATACCTTCGTTTTAATACAATTCTCTGCCCAAGTCTCTTTCTCTTTCTCGTTTTATACACTTCATTTTATACAATTCACTTCAATTATATATATATATATATATATATATATATATATATATATATATATATATATATCAGATAATATATATATATATATATATATATATATATATATATATAGCGAATTATACATATATTTATTTGCTATGGAGTGTAATTATACAAACTTTGTTATAATATATAATATAAATTTTTTTATATTTGCTATAGCTGAAAGTTGCTCTTATTAAAATATAAGGCAAATCCATTTACTAGCTACTTTTACATACATTTGTATTTACATTTATAGCATATGCTTCCACCAAAAAAAAAATATTATATGCAATGTTACACGTTTATATGTTAAGCCACTATTTTTCTGCACATTGATTTTTAGTTGTTCATATTTGATTCATAATATCTATTAGTTATTAATCATTTATATATTAAAAAATAAATAATATTTATAATAACGAATAAATAAATCTAAAATGATAAATTATTTTTTCATTTTTAAAACAAAATAAATAAAACTAAATTTTAATAATATCTTACAAGTAACTATGAATCTTCATTTGCTCGATGAAATCTCACTTGCCAATAAATGAACTTTTGTACCATCAATCAATAGTAGGTGTACTAAATAAAAGAGGAAATAATAACATAATCAATTTCCAACTCTCCTCCATTAAATTTGTCCTTCTTAATGCGAAAAAAATATATCCTTAAAATATCGTAAATATATATACATTTTATCATACTTTTGAGAGATTGATGTTTCTGTCCTCAAAAAACTAAAGTATATATATTTTTTATACTAAAAAATGTGCTATAATTTTATTCACCTATCCGATATTTATTAAACAACGAATCGACTGATGAGATTGCGTCACCTGTACCTATTTAGTCTTCCCTTAGACTGAAGGACATATATGCTCTCGTTTTTTGACAATAGAAGCACCAATCACCATTGTCCCAAAAATATAACAAAAGGTATATGCATATCATTTACATCAACTCGAAGGTATATTTGTTATTTTCCCTATTTGTGATGAATTGGGATTACTAAGACACACCAAGGACTTTCATTATTTTTTGTTTCTTTAATTTCTATGTCTCCCATTTGCCTGCATGGTCGAGCCAAAGGTTTTACTAAAAAGCTTTAAAATATAAAGAAATAAGTAAATTAAATGCACGAAAAAGCATCAGGGAACTCAACTTCTATGATTTATATATTTAATTTTCTATAATGTAATTTTTCGTCGAAAGCAAAAGTAATTCAAATTAAATCACCTTGTGCCTCTAGCTCTGTCCTTATTTACAAATTGCAATGCATGTAATTATTTGAATCGCGAATCGATCAATTGCTTAATACTTGTATATTATGATAGAGAAAATCATATCTAAAGAAGTTTTATGTATTTTTTAAACTTTTTTTTTGATAAATCGAATCTTAAAAAAGAGTAGAAGGTAAATGGTATTTGATAATGTATAACTAATCAGAATTATGACAGAATTATTGATAAACATACTTTTACTCTTAATCTGACTTTCATCTTCGAGCACAAATATGAAATGTCGTAATGTAAATTCAAAATTCAAATTCAATTTCAACACAAATATCGAATTCGTTAGATTTTTTTAAAAAAATTTAATGTTGATGGAGTGTACACATCAATATAAATTATAAAGATAGCAGAAAATTAAATGCTGCATGCAATGGACGGGTCTACTTAAATTACAAAAACGTTTATTGCCTTTACACATATAGGCACCTTTTGTCCTTATTTATTAAAATTGTGTGACAACTTTCTAATTGACTTGTTTAATATTAACTTATTTTATTTTACGTTCGAGTCTTGAAAATAAAAATTTTACCAGTAAAGGTTTTTTACTTTTTAATTATATAATACGAATATAGATTAGTCTGATTATAAAACGAGAAAGAAACATTAAGCTAGCGTTTGGCCATAGATATTCAAATATTTCTGGCAAATATTATTAGATGAAAATTTGGGTGAAATTTTACTATGTGTTTGACCATAGAATTTGAGAAACATATTTCATTTTTTTAAGAAATATGATTTATACCCATAAGTTTTTAAAACTATCAAACTAACCATAAATTTGTATTACATAGCACAATAGAAATCTCACGTAACAAGATTTATGACTTCCGCAACAAATCAACAAGAATCATTACAGTAAATATTCGTATAGTGAAAAGGTCTTGGTACAAATCATGATAATGAAAATACAACTAATATAAATTCGGGGAAAAAAAAGAGAAGAAAACAAAAGGAAATAAATATTGCAATCACTGAAGAACCTATGCTTTCTCATCTGAAAGAGTTCAACCTATTCTTTAATATAATCTTCCCACATTTTATGAACAATCTCTTCTCGATGAGCTCGCATTTTCGAATCAGACGATCGAGAAGATGAAGCGATGTTGTTACCCTGAGCCAGTAGTTCGTCACTTTCATCAACAACCATATCATCATTTTCATATTCATTGAATATTCCATCACTACTTTGGTGTTCACGTAAAAAATTATGCAATACAGCGCAAGCAATTACTATTTTCACTTGCATGTCACATTCATAGTTGTTCATGCCTTGTCTTAGTATTCTGAATCTACTTTTCCACGCACCAAAAGTTCGTTCAATTACATTGCGCAGAGAAGCATGTCTATAGTTAAATAGCTCTTTTTCCATTCTTAGGCTCTCTTTCACTTCCTCGGTAGTCCTGCAAATGATAGCGCATTCAATGAATGGAGCTAAAATCCTCTTGTGTTCCGTAGACCAGCATCAACAACGTAATATTTATCTACCAAAATAAAATAAATGTAATTCATGTTTTATTTAGTAGCTAGTTCATTAAGACTAACTGTAACAAAGGAATGTATGAAACCAAAAGAATGCATGTAGAAGTGAGCTAATTGAATTGGTTGGTGTCAATAAATATATTATTTTTGTAAAATAAAAAGTTAAGGGTAAAAATTGAATTTCTAAAACTTTCCAAATAATGAAATTTGGCCCAAATACTAGTTTTTTCTAGTATTTGGGAATTTGGAAAATTTGCCAAAAAAATTTGCCAAATAATAAAAAAGTGTATGGACAAACAAAATTTGCCAAGTTTTTTCCCAAGTTTTACTTGCAAAATTTATGGCCAAACGGAATGAGAACATAAAAAAAATGCTAATCACGCAAATTGTTCCATTTTTAAGCTATAATTTAAATTTTGTCTCTATTTTCTAAAACTAGACTAGTATCATTTAACGTCACCGAAATTTTAATTTAGATCATAATTTAATATTTTCTAGTAATGTTTCTTAATGGATTCAAACTAAGATTAACATGACTAAAACAACTTTCACATATAGCAAACAAAAAATTTATATTTGTATGCTATAGCAAAGTTTGTATAATTGCGCTCCATAGCAAACATAAACTGTATAATTCGCTATTCATATACAATTGTATAATTCGCTGGCCTATTTCGCTGCAATTGTATACTTCGTTATCTTATTTCACTGCAATTGGATAAACACAATTGTATAATTCTCTGCCTATTTCGCTGCAATATTTGTATAAAATTTGTTTTGCATACAATTGAATCGCAGTAAAATGTATGTATATTGCATAATTATAAGTGTATAGGAAGAAGATATATGGTTTTTTGTCGCTTTATACAAAAACAAAAACACAATTTATACACTTCTGTTGTATAAAGCAAGAGAAAATTGTATTTCACTGCAATTATATAATTCGCAATTGTATAATTCGTTGGCCTTTTTCGCTACAATATATGTATAAAATTTGCATTTGTCTACAATTGAATTGAAGTAAAATGTTTGTAAATTGTATAATTAAGTGTATATCACGAAGATATATATTTTTGCATGTGTATATACAATTTTCTCTCGCTTTATACAAAAGAGAAACACAATTTATACACTTTTGTGTATAAAGCGAGAGAGGCGAGCAGGGGGAGAGTGGCGAGCGAGAATGGGAGAGTGGTGAGCGAGATTTTTAGGAGAGAAGAAACTGACAAACTTTGGCTAAAGTTTGCTATGGAGCACAATTAAATCAAACCGTAGCTATTCCATTTATTTTAGGTTATTAATTTACTATTCTATACAGTTATCTCAAATATATTTGGTGCTATATTATTTTATTGTTAAATATAAATATTCATATCATTAGATAAAGACAGCTATATCTTTTTTTGGTCATACATGGAAATCAAGTAGTGGTTCCCACCAAAGATTTTATATTAGCCATAGGTCCACTGAGATTATACTGAAGATGACTTAATGGATCATTTGATTTTGACAATTAAATTATTTTGACATAATTACATCTTTCTTTATATTTCAGATATTTGTATTAAAAACACACTTAAATTATATTTTATTTTTTAAATTTCATATCTATATTATCATTTTTTACTTTAAAATATAAATCTCTCTTTTATACCATTCACATCATAGTGTACGTAATTCACTCTCTCTTTTATTTTAAAGAATTTCAACATCACACTTCACATGGACAAAACATTAAACGTTGAAAAAATTTAAATAAAATTTTAATATTAGTTAAAATTAAAAATTTAAAATTATTATAAAAAAATAATAATTTCTTTATAAAATAAAATGTAAAATATTTTTCTTTGCCTACGCCATCACTTCCTCTCAGCCCTATCCCCACTCCCACCATTTTAAAACTTTTTTTTTAAAAAAAAATTTACAAAAGCATTAAATTTTTTTTACTTCATCTCATCCTCCTGCTCCTGCTCAAATTCTAATTCAGATATTATTTTACTATTTTCAATTAAAAATAAACCTAACCCTTCACTTACAAATTTTTTTCTAAGTGTTTAGATATATACATTTTACTTGCTGCCACATATTTTTTATAGTTTTTTTTTAGTTTAATATTATATTCGGCACACTAGTAGAATTTTTTTCTAAAAAATATGTAGGTGCATATCTAACACAAAATGAGAAAAGCGTAAATAAGAAAATAAAAAGTAGAAGTCGAAGGTTAAATAGGATCAGGTAGTATTTTTATTTTTTTAAAAAATAAAATAATATCATTTTTTCAGAGGGGAGAGGGGGGGGGAGGCGGAATACGTGGAGGAGGTGGTGGAGTGGAATAAGAAAAATAATTTAATTTTTTATACGGATAATAATACTTTAATCTTTAGTCTTTAATCAATATCAATAGTTTATTATTTAATTTTGAGAAAAGACATAAAGTGACACCTGAAGTTGTACCGAATTTTCGAAAAGACACTATAACTATGCGGACGTCCTATTACCCACAAAAGTATTCATTACATTTGTAAAGGGACCATTTCGACACGTTTTGTCATCAATCCAAGAATTTTAATAGGCGAGTGACTCTCACCCTCCATTAAATTAGTTAATTTAATTTAAATATTAATAAAGCACAGGTTGTTGCTATGTGGATGTCCTTTTCCGGAAAACAACGACATAAGGACTTGGGTTGTTGCTTCTTATCTCCGAGCTTGCTTTGACGATTCATTGGATTTCCTTAGAACCTCTTGGGTTGATGATTTTAGTTTCTTGTGAGGTAATTTATCTCCGGTTTTTTGGAGCACGCTTTCACTTTTGGGATTCAACCGTTTTTGTCGCCATTGTTGTTAAAAGTTGAGCTTCGTTGAGTTCTATAGGTTTGGGTTAGTTTGCGGCACTTTTGCAGAATGAAGTAATATACGACATCGATTATTTTCATCATTACAAATACGAATCAAGATTTGCATTGCTATTAAAAAATTTTTTTCCTCAAAATCTAATTACAAAAGCTAAATTGATTTCTCAAATTTAAAGAGATGACTAAAATTTAACAAGTTAGAAAGTTCTTCCTTTTTGGTTTTTTTTTATTGGAAAGAAAGATTTTATCTTTAACTTTAATTTTTACGACTGTTGTTTTTTGAATGAATTGGGAAAGATGGTGTATTTTGAGAGAAAGTAATCAAATAATAAGAAAGAAATGACACATGGCATTTCTTAATTCGTTTTTGGAAGAATTTTTTTCAACCACGCGCGTCATTCGTGTGAATACAAACATAGGCAGAAAAAGAGTTAAAATGGATTTATAGGGCATTTAATACTTTTATGGTGTAATAGGACGTCCGCATAGTTAGAATGTCTTTTTAAAAAATTTGTGACAACTTAGGTGTCACTTTATGTCTTTTCTCTTTAATTTTTGTCAAGTTGAAATATTTTATGTATGTGGAATGCTTGTGTCAAGGTTTTTTTAAATAAAAGAGTGAGTGCATTACACACATCATTGAGGTGTGTTATTCAAACTAAAAAGTGATAATTTAGGTATGGAACTCACACTTTCAATAGTTTAAGTATGAAACTTAAAAAAATGGATAGTTTAAATGTGTTTTTGACATTTATTTCTTTATTTTACTTCGACACACTTTTTTGAAAATTAAGTACGGCTACTATTACATACTTTAAATAATTACTTAATGATAAGAATATTTTTAGAAAAAAATAAAAAAGATAATATAATCAGATCTTAGCAGCAATTCATAAATATAATAACTTAATTGCCGCTAAAATATATATAGGAAAACTTACATAAATATATTATAATAAAAAAATATTTACCATTTATAGCAATAATATTTTTTTTCACTTGACCACTTTTAATTCATTTGTAATACAAGTTTATACATATTACAAGAACAATTTTACTATTCACATATAATACAAGTTTTAATGATGGATAATACATTTATCACACATTTTAATACACTTATAATACGATGCGACAATTTTTTACCAAACAAACATAATATATTTCAAAAACAATTATAATTCAAATATATTGCATACATGATTCACTTTTAATACATATTACAGATTTATTACAATATTGCTATAAATGGTAATAAATAAAAAGTATGCTGAAATCAGTAATTATTTTTTAAAATGTATTAATTTTTGTAATTTTTTCATATATATATTTTCAAGGGTAATTATAACACTCTAACCTATAGCGACATTGATCTAATACCAATTAATTAATATCGAGAAGAACTTTAATCCTCTAATTTATTTATGTACATATTATTATCGTTAAAAACTATTTTTGTCGTATATTGATATATATAAATGTCCCCTCCTTTTTCCTCTAAAGCTCTCTTTTAGTCAATCGAACTTTTGTTGTAAATTTCTAAATGGATCCCTTTTGAAAGACTCAATAATTTGACGCATATATAGATATATAGTGAGCGTGCGGGTTGGGGTAGGTGTGTTTGTGTTGACCTTTCTTTGAACCAGAATCGAGAAAAGGATCTAGAGTTTAATTGAGGGATTTATTTAAATTTTTTGATAAAAAGTTACACAAAGTATAAAACAAAAGTTATTAAGATATGATGTTGACTCGAACCCAAAATCTCTGATTAAATATGTTAAATAATTGATAATTTATGTTTGGTTCTTGAACGTTCCAAGATTTAATACCGCAAGAAAATGTAAGCTTATATTGTTATGACTCAGGAATATTGGGTTACATATTGAATATACCGTCCAAAACCATAAATATTATGTAACATAAAATATACAGTATTGATTATGATCAGAAATTTCCAGATAAAGCGAGATTCACTGTAAAAAAAAATATTTACATATGTAAAAAAGGAAAATATTAATGTTGTTAAGTGATGTATCACTGCAAAAAAAGAACAAAAAAATTTACTGCCTTCAAGTTTGAAGCAAATTAGGATCTACCTAGAAAGTGGAGATTATATATATATATATATATATATATAGTATATACCATTCAATTTGTTAAAATTTTTATTTGATTTTTCACCTGATATTTGTCGTATTCAAGCCCTAACAAGGAAAAACCTTATAAAAAGCACCCTCCTCCCCTCCCTCCTTAATGAATGGAATTTAAAATTGATTAGTCGAGATTCAAAAAACAAATATATATATATTGACCCTTAAGTGAGAAATAAGAAATAAATATATGTTTATTTATAGAGGAATTTCATGAGTGATAAGACTGGTGGAGGATATAATTTACGCTCATCGACTTTAATGATGCCATCAATTATTGATTAAAATATTGCACAATGATTCAAATATTTTGTCCCATCTTTTCTAGACTTTTATAAAAGGTGCTCTGACTCTTATACAACTAATTATTTGATTCTCATTATATGATTTTATACCTCTCTAAATGAGGTTATTATATCCGCCTTTTTTTTATATTTTCATTCGATATTCAATATTTATCCACTATTTTTTATATATTTTCATTCGATGTTCAATATTTATTTTTGACATGTACAATTTTAAACCACTAATAATTTATGATGTTCATAAGAAAAGGCTAACAAGTGCACATCCAATTAAATATGTTTAATAAATTTCATGATACAAAATATATCATAAATATACATGAGAGTACTATAGGTTATCAAATGAAATAAATGATCAATTAATTCTTCAAGTATTGCATGCATGCAGAAACAGTGCTCAGATGGCAGAAAACCTATTGAATTCATAAATAATTACTCCCTCTGTTTCATAAAAAATGACCTGATTTGACTTGATACGGAGTTTAAATGTATAAAGAAGATTTTTGAATCTTGTGGTCCTATATTAAAGTTAAGTCAAATGTACAAATTTGCCCTTTGATCTTGTGGCCTTAAACATGTCACTGCGAAGCTGAAATTAAAATGTTATAAAAAAAAAGTCATTCTTTTCAAAACATACTAAAAAATGAGACTATTCTTTTTTAAACAGAGGAAGTATAATATGTTAAAATAGTATGTAGCTGATATACATTAATTTATTTTATTTTATGCTAATGATTATGATTCAGGAATAATATGCTAACATATTTATACCAAAAACATTAATATTATGTAAACTGAAATCTACAGTAATAATATTTATGTTCAGAAATTTCCAGATAAAGCAAGATTCACTGTATAATATTTCATATAGCCCCACTGCAAAAAGAACAACAAAATTTACTGTTATTTAATGGGATTGTTGGGTCGAATTCAAATTAGTTAGGGTTCTAAATATTAATTAGTTGAGGTTGACAAGTGAATATTAAATACTGAGTGAAAAATTTAAGAAAAAATTAGAGATAATATTTCATTTATTTTCAATGATTGTTTGCAACAAATTTTATAAAGTGACAAAAAGAAATTACTATCACAAATAAAATATGAAAAAACATAATTATCTCATAAAAGGGTCGTTAGTCACGTATTTTCTAACTTGGATCATTTTGGACTTATTTCTATAATTTGAGGGTCGTTAATTGTGTATTTCTCAAACTATCATGATTTAACTTGATTTTCATAATTTGAGGGTCGTTAGTAGCGTATTTTTTAAATTAAGATGATTTGAATTTGATCTCTTTATGAATATTCCATGAATTTATGGTAGAATTTTTTAGTTTTCGATCCCTTTATAGAATTTTTGAGATGTCTTTCAAGTGAATATAATACCCTTTATATAGACATGTACTAGAGTTTAGGGTTGAGTGGCCTCCAAGAATCCTTAGTAAAATTAAACACACCTTGGAGAGTTCCAACTCAAATTGAACAACTTCCGTAGACTGTGGAGTCCTATAAAATTTCAATGTCTACAATGTGAAAGTCATAGCCCTTTAATTACTTAATTGGGGAATCAGTCTCCTCGTCTCTCTCTCTCTCTCTCTCGCTCTCTCTCTCTCTCTATAATATATATAGATTATATATATATATATATATATATTATAGATATATATATATATATATATATATATATATCTATATATATATTGAGGTGTCAAATGGACGGGTTGGTTGAAAATTATTGATATTAAAATGGGTTGAAATAGAAATGGATTGGGTTTTGATCCGCCCAAGTTTACGTTGGCTCAAATGGGCTAAAGACGGGTTGGATCTTGACCCATCCAATTCGACCCGATTAATCTCAATAATTTTAATAAACTGATATTTAACTTTTATAATTACAATGCGAATTTCACACTCAAGTTTTTTTTATAAAGAAGTAACAAATTGATAGATAAATTCTAAAAGATGTTAAACATATAATAATTCATTTAAAACTGGAGATTGAATTAGGCTCAATTGAGAATTCTCCTAAAACGGGTTAGGCTTGAATGAGTTTATATTGAACCCAATTCAAATTATTTTGAGCTCAACATTTGAAAATTTGAACAGATTATCTATGTTTGGGTTTCATTTTTAACATCCCTAATATATAATATATAAAACAAAAATTGTGAGATGTTTTTTTATAGCAATAATTAGATAGATTTAAATGGTGATATATATTCTTCTAATCCTGATTAAGGTATTTGATTAATTAAAAATATGCACCGTTGATATTTAAATAATACAAGTATCATTCATATAAGTAGGAACTTGGAGAAAATGGCGAGAAGAGAAATGGAGAGGAGCCGGATCCAAGAATTATGTACTTAACAATTTTAAACACAGTCATTGATTTCTCATTCTATATGTGAAATTTCTACAACACATACTCATGTATTAATCGATGATAAAGAAAATCATATGATTGATAAAACTGATGAAGGACATATATATTAAACTTTACTATCATTGATCATATCACTAGTAATTTGATCTAAGACATTTCATAATTAATAGAGTAATAACAACACAAATTTATATATTTACATAAACCATTGATAATTAGACAACCAATATATATTTTTTTAATCACAACTCACAAGTACACATATTAATTGAAAACTAAACGTGTTAGTTAAATATATATATCACAAACAAAATCAGAAAATACTGGGCAAGCACGTGAACCAATATCTAAATTGCAGAAAACCTATTAAATTCATAACTAATTATAACAATGAATATTAATAAGAGGTCCCCTCAAAATTTAATTAATAACAATAACTTGTTGCCTGCTTAATTCAATATAGTGTATTTTCTATATAGTCTCATATAAAAAAATATTTGGTACCAACTAAAATATTTTTTTAAAAAAAGAAGTTAATTTTGAGAAAAAAATTAGGTAAATCTTTTCATTTTCATATCATTGTTCCAACAACCACTTAACTTAGGCTTATGAACATTTAATTCTGAAAAAAATCATGAAAACATTTATTACTCAATGTACGCTTATAGTATTATTTTGTGATATTAACTTTCTAAAAATCAGGAAAATTTTTTAGTTGGCTAGAAAAATATTAAGTAAATAAATATAAAATTTTCGAATTAAAGGCCAAATAGGTTTAGGTATTTGTACTATATGATATCAATATTTAGGACCAAATGTCTGAGAAGGTTAGGTAGCTTTAATTTTCCCCGTTTATGATAAGATGAATAAGATTCATCAATTTTTAATTATTAGATGCTCGAATATGAATTTTGAGAATGGGAAATTTTGAGTAAGGAAATGTTTCCTTTTTAAATCGCCTAACGCGACATATAATTAAATATTAATCAAATCGGATTTATTCAACTTTACAAAGGGGCCTTAAATATGAGTCTTGAGAAGAAGAAAAATTCTTTTAAACAAATCTTGTTTAATCAACCTTATATATGTGATGACAAATTAAATAATTGAGGAAATGAATATCGAATATCGAATGATTTTAGGTTATAAAAAACTTTAAGGGATCTTTTGGTAGAGCGTATTAACAATAACGCATGCATCAACTCTGTGTTTAATAGTATCTTATTTGATACACTTTTTAATTCTATAGATTAATTATATACTCTATATAATGTATTAAGGTGTGTATTACTGATATCATAAATTTATAGGTATTACTTATGCAAAGGTATTTGATGCATGCATTAGCATGGTTAAAAATCTCATTGCCCCTCAAAAACTGTTTTACATCTTTTCCACCACAATTGTGAAGGCCATCTTTTGTAAATAAATATTTTTATGTAATGCATGTTAATTTTAATACACCAAATAAAACAATGGATAAAAATAATCTATGTATAATTAATGCAAGCATTACTAATACCTTCTATTTAGTATTATTTGTATTTGCTCAACACCACAAACCCTAGATTCTTAGAGCATGTCTAATTAAAATTAGCTTATTTTAGAAGTACTTTTGAAAAATGTCTTTTTTTAAAAAAAATCTTTTAAAAAATAATAATTTGTGTTTGATATTTATTTGAGAAGTACTTTTCATAAGCAAATTGCCTTTGACAAATCTTTTTGAAAAAGTGCTTTTGAAAGTCAAATTACAAAAATATACTATTAATGTATTTTTAATATTAAACTATTTTATCGAGAATAACTATTTTAAAAATCTATTACTAAAAGATTACTTACTATTTTTTTTTATTAAATTGAAATGATATTTTAAATTTTTTATCAATATTATAGATTTTTTAAGAGACCTAATCTTT